>MU708124.1:54613-76746 GCA_026770625.1 Nicotiana glauca
ACCTGTACAAATACAACATATACTCTTCTCTCCCTTTTTGGCATCAGCAAAGAGTGAATAAACTAAGAACTAAAGAGAATATATAGCATTTAAACAGTAGAGTTATAGTCCAAAAAAACAGAAATTATCCAATGGCTGAGATAACAGCCCAGAAACAGCACAACAAAATAATTGTCTTAAACAACCACATTAACGATGCAGAAAATAAGTAAGAGTGTTGCAGATGGCCTCCTTCAATTGTTCAAAGCTAGCATTGGTTGAGATGCTCACTCTATCCAACCTGTCATGAATCTCCTTGAAAGCTTTGACAACATTCTCCCTAACTCTGAGAATAGTAACTCTAATCTTTGACATATCAGACCCTGTTTCCTTGGAGATGGCATGAATGTCACCAACAGTAGACTGAGTGGTTGAGAGGTGATTTTTGATTTCAGAGAGTTGAGTGCCAATGGCACGAAGTTTTTCACCAAGGTCAGAATCACCAGGGCTGGGATGAGAGGCAGAGGGTTTAGGTTTAGGCTCTATAGGGGCATGCTTTGCTTCACCTTTGTGCTTCTTAACCTAGGAGCCCTTCACACTCACATATCCTATACTTGCAAAGGCTCTAGAGTTGTATGACTTGGAAACAATGATGAAGGATAATTGGATAGGAAAAAAATTTGATGAGCTTCCAGAATATGAGTGATGGCTATGCTATAGGTAGACTGGTGGGATCTTCAGCACTTTCAATCATAAAATTAATGACCCGGGAGGATAACTTGATTTTGAGTTTGGTCACGAGGTAGTATACTAAGAAAGTGTCTCTTTGAGAAAAGGTTGAAGAGGAACCAGTGCGGGGAAGTAGAGTAGTTGCTACAATATGGGACAACACTTTAGTTTCGAAGCTAACATCACTGGAACCTAACTGGTTGGGAAGGGAATCAGAGGGACACTCAGCAATACATTGTTTGTCTTGGTCAAAGGAAATTTCAAAATCATCGGGCTAGGTATTTTTGAAAAGCATAGGAAAACCAAAACATCGACATTGAAATAGCAAATCAAACAGGGCACAATCAAGAACAATGCGCTTTCCTAACACTACTCTAACCTATCAGGCTTACTAGAATGGAGATTGGCGTAAAACATCTTTACCAGGGGCTCATAGACTTTAGTTGGAGGAATAGAGAGGAACTTAGCCCACGCTTGATGAACAAAGAGGTTTTTTACCTTAAAATTTAGGGCTTCCATGTCGTTAAGGTCGACGACCCATCCATAAGCAACAGGCTTGTCCTTTAGAGCAACGAAGAAATCCCTAATTGGAGAATCCCAGAAATTTAGGTCGAATTCTAGAGAGCCAGAAAAATCAAACTTGGATTTTTTTGGGATTGAGGAAACAGGGGGGTCTTCCATGGGTCGTTTTTCTAGGGCTTTTCCTCCTAAGTTTTGAGAGTGATCAGAGAAATCTCCCTGTGAGGAGGCAAAACCCTCAGAGTGGTCGGACCCTAGGTCTACTTATTTTAGGGGCATAGAAGGGGGTTTTGCTTTTGAACTGGTACTTTTTCTGGTGGAAGCGGAGGGATTTCTGGGTTGTTTGGCCATTGAAGAAAAATGGTTTAATTGAAGCTTTGGAGAAAGATTTTCTTGAGGAAGGAGATGAAAGTGACTGAAAGAGGTTCTCCGACTTAAGAAGAGGGTCTTCTAACGGTTGAGTACAGAAAAGGAAAAGGCGTCAGTTGAAGGAACGTGGTGATTGGATTTCCAACTTTGAACGACGAACTGATGTGAAAGAAGAGAGAAAGATAGGGAAAGACAGAGGCGTAATAAATGCATGAGTAAAGTACAATCATTACACCTGGAAAAAGTATCTACAGTACACATAGGTCCTATAGGTTATTAGTTAAGAAAATAATGCCAAGTAATTTTCTTAAAGTACAAAATCTATCCTTTAATAAGGGCTTAGTAAAAATATCTGCTAACTGATCAGTAGTTCTAACAAAAGATATTTCTATGTCTCCCTTAAGAACATGATCTCTAATAAAGTGATGCTTGATATCTATATGCTTTGTGCTAGAATGATGCACATAATTTTTGAAAGACAAATAGCACTTGAATTGTCACAAAAATTTTGTATATGTTTAAAAGAAAGTTCATAGTCGCCCAGTTGATGGGACATCCACAGTAACTGTGCGCAGCATTATCCAATGGAAATGTATTCAACTTCAGTAGTAGATAATGCAACTGATGATTTTTTTTTACTATTATAGGATATTAATGATTTTCCAAGTAATTGACATGTACCACTGGTGTTTTTTCTATCTTCCTTATCACCTGCAAGATCAGGATCTGAAAAACCTTCTAATTAAAAGAGTTAGAGCGAGGATACCATAATCCATGAGTTACAGTCCCGATGAGATATCGAATGATTCTCTTCACTGCAGTCAGATGAGACTCCTTAGGAGTTGACTGAAACCTGGCACACTTACACACACTAAACATAATATATGGTCGACTTGCCGTCAGCTATAGTAATGATCCAATCATTCCACGATATTTAGTTTCATTAATAGGGATTCCCTGTTCATATTTTTCTAGATTTGTTGAAGGACTCATTGGTGTGCCAATGGATTTTGCATTACTCATGCCAAATTTTTGAATCAGTTCCTTTGTGTGTTTGGTCTGACATATAAAGGTTCCTTCTTCAGATTGTTGAATTTGGAGCCCGAGGAAGAATGTTAACTCTCCCTTCATGCTCATTTCGAATTCACTTTGCATAAGATTTGAAAATTCCTTACACATGAGAGGGTTAGCACTACCAAATATAATATCATCAACATAAATTTGAATAATGAGATTACCTTCTGATTATCTTTTAATAAACAAGGTAGTGTCTATTTTACCTCTTGTGAATCCATGATCAACAAGAAAAGAACTAAGTCTATCATACCAAGCATGTGGATCTTGCTTTAGTCCATATAGTGCCTTAGTAAGCTTGTATAAGTGGTAGGGAAACTTTGAATCTATGAACCCAGGCGGTTGTTTCACGTATACTTCTTCCTCAATAAATCCATTCAAAAAGGCACTTTTTACATCCATCTTAAATAACTTAAATCCTTTAAATGATGCGTATGCCAGAAGAATTCTTATGGATTCCAAACGAGCTACTGGAGCAAAGGTTTTGTCATAGTCGGCTCCTTCCTGTTATGAGTATCCTTGAGCAACTAGTCTTGCTTTATTTCTTACGACCTTTCCATCCCCGTTCAATTTGCTTCTAAAGACCCACTTTGTTCCGATTACTGAAACATTTTCAGGTTTGGGTATCATATTCCATACCTGATTTTTACTGAATTGATCTAACTCTTCATGCATTGCTTGAACCCAACTTGAATCTTTTAGAGCATCTTCTATCTTCTTTAGTTCAATCTGAGAGATTAATGCAACATTTTCTTTCTTGTTTAGGGCTCCTCTGGTTTTTATTCATTCATTTGGATCACCTATGATGAATTTTTGAGGATATTCAGGATCGCTTCTCCATTCATTTGGATGCACTACATTAGTAGTCGACTCGATTGGATGATCTGGTTCACTGCTACTGATTTCATTAGTTGACTCTATCGTAGCAGATATATCAGTCGACTCTTTTGCTTGTCTCCTGAATTTCGTGAGCTTGATCTTCATTACCTGCAGTAATTTCTTTCTCGACCAAGGGGTTATTTTTATCGAATATAACATGTACGGATTCTTCCACACATAATGTGTGTTTATTATAGACTCTAAAAGATATACTATTTAATGAGTAGCCCAGAAAAATACCTTCGTCACTTCTTGGATCGAATTTACCAAGATTGTCCTTACCGTTGTTGTGAATGAAACACTTACTCCAAAGGGATGAAAGTAACTGATAGTAGGACGCTTACCTTTCCATAACTCATAGGGAGTCTTCTTCAGAATGGGCCTTATGAGACATCATTGAGAATGTGACATGCGCACCTTCTGCCTAAAAGTGATTTGGCAATTAATGATCTAGTAGCATGGTTCTTGCCATATCTTGGAGGGTTCTGTTCTTTCTTTCTACAACCCCATTCTGTTGTGGTGATCATGGATCAGAGAAATTATAAGTGTATCCCTGACCATTACATAAATCTACAAATGCTCTACTTTCAAATTCTCCTCTATGATCACTCTGAATTGTTGAGATCAAATATCCATTTTCTCTTTCAACCATTTTGCAGAAAACTTCAAAATTTCTTAATGCTTCACCCTTATGAGATAAGAAATTACCCAAGTGAAACGTGAATAAATCATCAACAATAACAAAGGCATACCTCTTTCCTCCTATACTAGCAGTTCTAGTAGGCCTAAATAAATCCATATGAAGCAATTGCAAAGGTTTAGAAGTAGATACAATATCTTTATTTTTGAAAGAGTTTCTGGTTTGCTTGCCAATTTGACATGCATCACAAATATGAGTTCTCGAAAAGTTCAGCTTGGGTAGGCTAACAACTAACTCATGTTTGGACAATTTTTCTATCAAATGCATGCTAGCATGACCAAGTTTCCTATGCCATAACCATGGATCATCAGACATAGATGTTAAGCAAATATGACCATCTATCTTTTCAAAACCATCAAGGATATAAATATTTCCATATCTTTTTCCAGGAAGGACTGTTTTACCTGATTCGTCTTCAATATCACAACCTGTTTTCTTTAAATTTACCTCATATCCTGAGTCACATAGTTGACTTATGCTCAGGAGGTTGTAGTTGAGTCCATTGACTAGATAAAATTCAGTGATGTCACAGTTGTTATTGAAGGGAATTGTTCCAGTACCGATTATTTTACCTTTTGAGTCATCCCCAAATTAACGCTTCCTCCATTAATTTTTGTAACTTCTTTGAATAGGTTTTTGTCACCTGTCATATGACTAGAACACGCACTGTCTAGATACCATTTTCCTTTGTGGCTTATTCAATGGTGTTCTTGCAAAACAAAGTGATTACTTTTTTTTATGTACCCAAGTTTGTTTGGGTCCTAGAGGGTTAGCTTTGCTAGATTCAAAATTGTTTTTTGTTTCCAAACCCATCCTGAAACGTTTGCATTACGAAAGCCACAAAACGAATATTTGTGTCCACTTTTGTTACGGTAGTGATATGTAACTTCTGACCCACCTTTTGGTCTTTCATTAGTGTTAGCACTAGTAAATTTTGTTCTGGCTGGTCCCTTTCCACTTGAATTTGTAAGTCGTCTGGTTTGACCTGACGGAGCTATGACTGGTGGATTTGCGCATGCCATTGAGTTGCATTTGCAATTCCCCATACTCTTCTTAAAGTACTTCTTTTTCTATTTCACATACTTCATGTTTGAGTTTCCAGTCTTTAACCTCCTTATTTAGCCTCTTAAGCTCATTCGTTTTTTTTTTTAGATTCTTTCAAAGTTAAATCAAGAATATCCTGCAATTCATTACATCTTTCACTATCATAAGATCTTACCTCACTTGTTTCACCTTGTTCCATGAAACAGTTTTTATTTTCGTCATCTAAAGTGTCTCTGTCCAACATCCTGAGGATTTGTTCATTTTGTTTTCCAGAATCGACATGAAGCAAAGATTTGCTATCTTTTCGTGGTCTGAATTGTCCTCATCACTCCAGCTTCCAAAAGATTTGTTCTTGTTAAAGCCTCTAGAAATTTTCCTTTTTAGTTATGGGCACTCAACTTGAATGTGTCCAAATCTTCCACACTCATATCATTTTCCATCATTCTTGTCCTGTTCATTGTATTGCCTGGATCACCTTGGTGGATTTCTTTCTTTCTTTATATTTCTGAATCTTCTCATTAAACCATCCATGTTTCTTGATAGCATATCAATTTCTTCTTGAAGAGCTTCAGGATCATCATCAATTTCGTTTTCAGCTATTTTAGTTGATGCCTTGAACGCAACTGTTTTTATTTTTTCTTCTTGACTAGTCTTCTTGAGATGCGTCTTTTCAAAGGCTATGAGTTCTCCTCGTAGTTCATCATATGATAATTTGTTTAGATCCTGAGATTCCAAAGTGACTACTTTGGTCTGCCAAGTGGTTGGCAGACTTTTGAAAATTTTTCTAACTTGATCACTACTAGTATATGGCTTGCCAAATGCCTTTAGATCGCTAATTATTTTACTGAACCTGGAAAACATCTCTTCAATTGATTCTCCTTCTTTCATTGAAAAGAGTTCGTAATCATGAACCAACATATTAATATGTGTTTCCTTTACTTTACTGGTTCCTTTGTATGTAACTTCAATCTTGTTCCGCATTTCTTTGGTTATGTCACACCTAGAGATTTTCTCATATTCCTCACCATTTATAGCATTGTGAAGCAGATTTATCGCTTTATTGTTAACTCTTACCACTTCCATTTGCTCTTTTGTGTATAAATCTATATCTTCAGGATCAACAAGAGGTGGAGTAGTAGCTGGTAGGGGATAGTTCCCCTTTTTTATGACTCTCCAAACTTTAACATCATAAGCCTTTGCGAAGATCTCCATGCGTATTTTCCAATGAGAGAAATGTTGTCCATTGAAGTATGGCGGTCTAACTTGAGAAGTTCCTTCCTGAAAGAGATCTCCTATGATAACTTGATTTGCCATGATCTTTTCTCACAAGTTGTTAAGCAAAAAGTAGAGTGTGAGCCTTGCTCTGATACCAATTGAAAGTACAAGAGGGGGGAGGGGTGAATTATGTATTTTTAAAACTTAATCTCTATTAGTTGACTAGTTTGTTAATTAGTCAATTAGATGCAATGACCTAATAGTTATAATAGCATAATGTAAAACAAAGAAAGTAAGTGTAGGAATTAAAGAAACCAGAATTATATACTGGTTCGGATTCAATGTGAATCCTAGTCCAGTCCCCTTGGGTTGCAAGGGAGTTCTCTTTAGTAAATGTGTTTCTCCGAGTACAATAGAAATAATGTGATAGCTCAGTTCCTATAATGCTCGTCTCTTTTCGATACACTGCCTCACTAGTATTGTTCTCTCCTTTTTTCTCTGACTAGTTACACAGTAGATCCTAAAGAACTACAATGTTTGTATATAGTAGAACAAAGAGAGGATTTTTTGTTCGATCAAACTATATTGGTCTAAGGCTTGATGCTGAGTATAAATACTTTGGAGAAGACCATTTGTTGATGAAACTTGACAACCCAAGATATTTGATCTTTCGAAAAAGATTTATTCTTTCCAAGAATAAGATTGCTTGTTGTTGCTCTTCCTTGATGAGAGGAAATTGATAGCTTTCGTTCTATAGTTGCAAATGATGAGGGTTTACTCCTTAATTGTTGATCCTTCTGAAATTAGCCGCTTAGCTACTCTTCTCACAAAATCTTTGATGCTTTTTAACAGCTTCGATCTTCCGGATTTGAATGTGCTGGCTTTGATTGATGCCTCAAGTTTAGGCTTGATTGATTCTTTCCATCGCAATCTTTGCTGATTGATTTCCTTCCTTAGGCATCCAGATTTGCTGACTCGGTCATATCTTTGCTGATTGATTCCTTTCCTTAAGCATCTACATTGATTCCAGCCATCTTGTTCTTCCTTAAATAGCTCATCGATTCCTTGTTCTTCTGTACTTGATTTCCTGCACAGATATACTATTTGCATTATTAAAATTAGATCTAACAGAGAGGTCACCGGAGGGGAGCTTTTCCGATGAGGTTTTGGGGTGAAAAGGGTCGTTGGTTTTAGGGTGAACGAAGTGCTAAAGAAGAATATGGAGGAGGGAAGGGGTCTGGTTTAGGTTTTAATAATGAAGAAGAAGAAGAAGAAGTTGGGGAGGGAATGGGAGGGGGTGGGTGGTGGGGGTGTTTTTTATTTTTGGAAGAAGGAAGAATTATTCATTTTGAGTTTTTTTTATCAAGTTATTATTAAGGTGATAATATTTTTATTTTGAAATTGTGATGACCCAAAAGGTATCACTTGTTTTTAAATTGAGTTATGTATTCCGAGGCCTTAAAAATCTCATTTAGAGTCATCTTGATTTGCATGCACAGTCTGGGCGCGTAGCCGAAAAGCTTAAATATGAAAATCTTTGAAAAATAATAAAATTTGGCTAATAAATAAATTAATTTGACTTCGATCAATGTTTTGGATAAACGGACCCGAAGCCTGGCGGTCCCGGAGTGTCCATAAAAAAATACGGGACTTGGGCGTATGCCCAGAATCAAATTCCGAGGTCCCAAGCCCGAGATATCAATTTTTTAAAGAAAATTATTTTCTGAAATTGTTTAAAGTATTTTGAAATGAAATTTGATTAGAACATGATGGTATAGGGCTCGTATTTTGGTTTCGGTGCTCGGTGCAGATCTTATATATGATTTAAGACGTTCTTGTGAAATTTGGTGAAAATCGGATGTCATTTGACGTATTTCAGACCTAAATTTCAAAAGTTGAGGTTTAAGAAGTTTTGAAATATTTCTTTGATTTTGAGGTTTAATTCGTTGTTAATGGTGTTATTTTGGCGATTTGATCGCACGATTAAGTTCATATGATGTTATTGAATTAGTACGTATGTTTGGTAAGGAGCCCCGAGGGCTCGCGTGTGTTTCAGATGTGTTTCGGAAAGTTTTGGACTTAAGAAAAGTTGCAGAAAATAGCTGTTCTGGTGTCCTGATATTTTCTTCTTCGCGTTCGTGGAATGACCCTCGCAAATGCGATGTGTAAATTATGCTGAAGGAATTTCCTTCTACACGAACGCATAGCTCAGGTCGCGAACGTGAGGCATTGGGGGATTTATCCCTTCGTGAATGCGGTCCTGTCCACCCGAACGCGAAGGCTAATTGAGCCTGGGCGGGGGTGGGGCATTTGTCTTACGTGAACGCGACCCATTGGATGTGAACGCGAGGGCTCGAGGAGATCCTTCTCTGTGAACGTGAGCCCGTTTACGCAAACGCGAAGATCTATGGGCCTGACTCATCGCGAACGCAATGAGTTTGTCGCGAATGCGAAGAACATTTCTGCCCAGTTATTCTAAAGTCTCAAAAATAGAACACTTACGGGATTTTCATAAAATTTCATAAACCCCTTCTTCTCCAAAGCTCTTAGGCGATTTTTGAAGCATCTCCTCACCATAATCTCTTGGGTAAGTAATTTTTAACTAGTTATCTTCCATTTTTATCAATACCCACTAGATTTCTAGGCCTAAAACATGAGATTAAGAGTAGAAAAGTAGGGATTTTGGTAGAATTAGGGCTTTTTTATTAATTGTAATTTAGACCTCATTTTGGGAACAAATTCTGGAACTAATTGTATATTTAGGCTCGTGGGTGAATGGGGGATCAGCTTTTGGTACGAACCTCGGGTTTTGACCAAGCGGGCCCGGGGTCAATTTTTTGATTCTCTGGAAGAATGATTGGAAAGCTATAATTAGGCATTGGAATTGAATTGTTTAGTGTTTATTGATATTATAAAGTCGATTATGTATAGATACGTTTGATTTGGAGCTGAATTCGAAAGGAAAAACGGTGTTTGAGGCTTGAGTTGGCCGTGGAAGTTTGACGTAAGTGTCCGATCTAACCTTAGCTTGAGAGATTAGGAGTTGTGTCATATTTGCTAATTGCTTCTTCTTTAGTACGGCGTATAGGCATGGTGACGAGTATCTATACATTGGTGTCGATCATGACCGTGAGTCTTGAATTGATAGATATTGTGTTCTTAAATGTTACTACAGATGCTTTAATTGATGATTCGCGATATCTAGCAAAGATTTGGTTTATTCTCGTGGATTTTATTTATGATTAACTATTGGTGCTGATTGAGCTGAGTAGGAATTGAGTTAGGATTGGTTATAGCTGATTCTCCCTTGCCAGGATGGTTGTTTTGATATTGTTGTTCCCTTGCTGGGAAGTTATTATGTTGCTTTTGTTCCCTTGCCGGGATTCCTTGTGATTTTTTGTTGGCTTGTAAATGGGAGTGTGTGGAACACCTACCACAAGATTTAATGAAATGGAAGTGGGTGGTATGCCTACCACGAGATTTAATAAAATGGGAGTGTGTGGTACGCCTACCACAAGATATAATAAAATGGGAGCGGGTGGTACGCCTACCACAAGATATGATGAAATGATAACAGGTGGTACGCCTACCACAAGATATGAGAAATGGGATTGGGTTGCACGCCTACAACGAGATATGAACCGAAAGTGAAATCTGCCTTTGTTTTCCTTATCCTCGTTATAAGTTGAATTTTGGTTTCCTTATAATTCTCTTGAGATTCTATTTTATCTGTTATTCCCCGAAGCATGTTTCCCCTTCCCAGCTTTAATTGTTGTTCCAGTTTATTTTTCCGTTGTGTATATATATAACTGTACAGGTTTATCTGGAGTCTGGTCCTAGCCTCGTCACTACCTCGCCAGGGTTAGGCCAGGCACTTACCAGCACATGGGGCCGGTTGTGCTGATGCTAGACTCTGCACTCTGTGCAGATACCGAGACAGTACTGGGACAACAGCAGTAGCTCGGGAGCCAGCCTTATGTCCACAGAGATCCCGAGGTAGTCCCGCAGGCGTCCACAGGCTTGATGTCTCTTTTATCGACCACTATGATTCTGTTATCACTTGTATCCGAGACAGATTGAGTTTTCTTTCTTTCAGACACTTGTATGTAGTAACCATAGATAGTCCGTGAATGTTATGACACCGGTTTCTAGGTAGAGACATATGTTGGCTTTTCGTATCGATTTTGGAATTATATATGTTTAAGTCTTCCGCTATTATATTACTATTTATCACCTGTTACTTCAAATAGTTAAAAAGTATTAAAAATTAAAAGGTTAAAGATTTCTAAATTTTCGTGGCTTGCCTATCTTCTACGAGTAGGCATTATCATGACTCCCGAGGGTGGGAAATTCGGGTGGTGACAAGTTTTTGTTAGAGCCCTAGGTTACATAGGTTTCACAATTCACGGACAAGCTTAGTAGAGTTAGAGGGATCGGTACGGAGACGTCTATATTTATCCCTTAAAGGCTACAGAGTTAGGAAAAATTTCACATTTGTTCTTTCTTGTCGTGCGGTTTGGTTTCTCAATGCTAATTGAATTTCTACTCTATTATTTCGCAGATGGCGAGAACACGTGCTTCCTCATCTACCAATCAGCAGCCCGATCCCCCAGCAGCAGCTCCCACGAGGGGCAGAGGGTGAGGTCAAGGCCGTGCTAGAGGCCGAGGCAGGGGCAGAACTCAGCCCAGGGAAGCGGCACCGTTGCGGAGCCTCAGGTTGATTTTGATGATGAGGTTCCGGCCCCAGCATTTTTGGTGGGCCCAGCTCAGGTCCCAGAGGGGTTTATTGCTACCCCAGTTCTTCAGGATGCTCTGATCCGTCTAGTGGGTCTTATGGAGAGTGTCACCAAGGCAAGTTTACTTCATGTAGCACCAGCCGTCTCTCAGGCTGGAGGAGGAACCCAGACTCCTGCTACTTGCACTCCAAAGCAGGTCCCAGTTTCAGACTCCAGCGGCTTTGCCAGTTGGAGCGATATAGCTAGGTGTGGTAGCTCAGACCGATGATGGTGCAGCCATGTCTGTCGATGCCTTGTGGAGATTGGACAGGTTCGCCAAGGTCTTCACTACTACTTTCAGCGGTGCATCTACTGAGGATCCCCAGGATTATCTAGACAGTTGTCACAAGGTTCTTCAGAACATGGGGATAGTTGGGACCAACGGGATTGATTTTGCCATATTTCGCTTGTCTGGATCCGCCAAGACTTAGTGGATGGATTATTGCTTAGCTAGACCAGCAGGGTCGCCAGACTTGACTTGGGAGCAGTTTACACAGCTATTTCTGGAGAAGTTTCTCCTTATTACACAGCGAGTGGCCTATCGGAGGCAGTTCGAGCGCCTCCAGCAGGGAACCATGACTGTCACCCAGTACAAGACAAGATTCATTGATTTGGTTCGCCATGCTCTTATCATACTTCCCACTGAGAGGGAGAGAGTGAGATGGTTTATTGATGGATTCATTCATCCGATTCTTCTCCAGATGGCTAGAGAGACTAGGGGTGAGATATCCTTCCAGGAGGTGGCCAATGTGGCCCGGAGAGTTGAGATGGTACTATTATAGGGGGGGTGGTCATGGGCAGAAAAGAGACCCCGTCATTCATGCACATTCAATGGTACCTCGTCTGGAGGTAGAGATTCTTACGGTAGAGGCCATCCTCCTAGGCCTTTTCAGTCAGCACTCCAGGCTTCTCACGGCACTTCAGGTGGTCATGGTCCTCAGATGCAGTATTCTGATCAGTAGTCCTATAGTGCACTACCAGCTCCTATTAGTGCACCACCAGCTCCTATCAGTGCACCACCGATTCAAAGTTTCCGGGATCGTCAGCCCCAACATCCGAGGGCTTGTTTTACTTGTGGTGACACGAGGCACATTGCTAGGTATTGCCCTCAAGCTTCGAGCAGTTCTCCGCATCAGGGTTCCCGTGCTATGGTTCAGGCACCAGGTATTCCACAGGCCGCCCTGCCAGCTAGAGGCGGGGGTAGAGGTGCTAGAGGTGGAGGTAAAGGTGCTAGAGGTGGAGCTCAGACCGCTAGAGGTGGAGGCCAGCTAGCAGCAGACTGCCCTAGAGATATAGTCCAGGGTGGTGGGGCTGTTATGCTCTCCCAGCTAGGCCCGAGGCTGAAGCTTCAGATACAGTTATTACACGTACGGTTTTGGTTTGTGATAGAGATGATTCGGTGTTATTTGATCCAAGGTCTACATACTCGTATGTGTCATCTTATTTTGCACCATATCTTGCCTAGTGATTCATTAAGTGTTCATATTTATATGTCTACACCAATGGGTGATTCTATTATAGTTGATCGAGTCCATCATTCTTGTATTGTGGTGATTGGGGGTCTTGAGACTCGTGTAGATTTGTTGCTTCTAGACATGGTCAATTTTGATGTTATATTGGGGATGGACTTGTTATCACCTTACCACACTATCTTGGACTGTCATGCCAAGACTGTGACCTCAGCCTTACCGGGTTTGCCTCTTTTAGAGTGGAGAAGAACTCCTAGTCATTCTACCTGTAGTGTTATCTCATATGTGAAGGCTCGGCGTATGGTCGAGAAGGGGTGTTTGGCCTATTTGGCATATGTTCATGATTCTAGTGTTGAGGTTCCCTCTATTGATTCTATGCCCATTATTGGTGAGTTTCTTGAGGTATTCCTTTCAGATCTGCCGGGTATACCGCCCGATAGGGATATTGACTTTTGCATTGATTTGGCTCCGGGCACTCAGTCCATTTCTATCCCGCCGTATCGTATGGCCCCGCCCGAGTTGAAAGAGTTAAAGGAGCAGTTGTAAGACTTGCATGAGAAGGGTTTCATTAGACCCAGTGTTTTTCCTTGGGGTGCATCGGTGTTGTTTGTTAAGAACAAGGATGGGTCAATGAGAATGTGTATTGATTACCGGCAATTGAACAAGGTTATAATCAAGAATAAGTATCCACTGCCAAGGATTGATGATTTGTTTGATCAACTTTAGGGTGCCGAGGTATTTTCAAAGATTGACTTGATATCTTGCTACCATCAGTTGAGGATTAGGGCATCCGATGTCCCTAAGACAGCTTTCCGCACTCGGTATGGGCATTATGAGTTCTTGGTTATGTCATTCGGGTTGACAAATGCCCCAACAACTTTTATGGATATGATGAACCGAGTGTTAAGGCCTTATCTATATTCGTTCGTGATAGTCTTCATTGATGATATTTTGATATATTCCCGCAGCCATGAGGAGCACAAGCTGTATCTCAGAGTGGTTCTTCAGACTCTGAGGGATAGTCAGTTATATGCTAAGTTCTCGAAGTGCGAGTTCTGGTTGAGTTCAATTGCTTTCCTAGGTCATGTTGTATCAGCAGAGGGTATTCAGGTTGATCAGAAGAATATTGAGGCAGTTAAGAACTGGCCTAGACCAACATCACCTACAGAGATTCAGAGTTTCTTGGGATTGGCAGGCTACTATCGTCGGTTCGTGGAGGGGTTCTCTTCTATCGCAGCCCCGATGACCAGGTTGACCCAGAAGGGTACCTAGTTCAGATGGTCAGAGGAGTTTAAGGCGAGCTTTCAGAAGCTCAAGACAGCTCTGACTACGGCAGTGTTGGTTTTGCCCACATGTTCAGGGCCTTATACAGTTTATTGTGATGCATCTTGTATTGGTCTTGGTGCAGTGTTGATGTAGGATGTCAAGGTCATTGCCTATGCTTTACGGCAGTTGAAGATTTATGAGAAGAACTATCTGGTTCATGATTTAGAGTTGGAAGCCATAGTTCACGCATTGAAGATTTGGAGGCATTATCTGTATGGCGTGGCATGTGAGGTATTCACGGATCACAAGAGTCTTCAGTAGTTGTTCAAGCAAAAGGAGTTTAATTTTAGGTAGAGGAGGTGGTTGGAGTTGTTGAAAGATTATGATATCACCATCTTATATCATCCATGAAAGTCCAATGTGGTGGCCGATACTTTGAGTAGGAAGTCAGCTAGTATGGCCAGTCTTGCTTATATTTCGGTCGGTGAGAGACCGCTTGTTTTTGATGTTCAGGCTTTAGCCAATCAGTTTGTGAGACTGGATATTTTTTATCCCAGTCGTGTGTTAGCTTGCACGATCGCCAGTTCTTCATTATTGGAGCATATCCGTGATAGGCAGTATGATGATCCCCATTTGTGTGCCCTTAGATACACGGTGCAGCACAGAGGTGCCAGGCAGGTTACCTTAGATGATGATGGAGTTTTGAGATTTCAGGGTCGAGTTTGTCTGCCTAATGTGGATGGGCTCCGAGAGTTGATTTTAGAGGAGGCCTATATCTCCCGATACTCTATTCATCCGGTCACCATGAAGATGTATCAGGATTTGTGAAAGCATTATTGGTGGCGGAGAATGAAGAAGGATATCGTTGCATATGTAGCTCGATATTTGAATTGCAGCAGGTTAAGTACAGTATCAGAGGCCTGGTGGTTTATTTCAGTGGATTGAGCTTCCCGAATGGAAGTGGGAGCGGATCACTATCGATTTCGTTGTTGGACTTCCGCAGACTCGGAAGAAGTTTGACACAGTATGGGTCATTATTGATAGGCTGACCAAGTCAGCACATTTCATTCCTATGGCAGTCTCCTATTCTTCTAAGAGGTTAGCTGAGATCTATATCCGGGAGATTGTTCACCTTCATGGTGTGCCCGTATCTATCATTTCGGACCGAGGTACGTAGTTTACCTCGCATTTTTGGAGAGCAGTTCATCAAGAGTTGGGCACACGGGTTGAGTTGAGCACAACATTTCATCCTCAGATGGATGGGCAGTCCGAGCGGACTATTCAGATTTTGGAGGATATGCTCCGAGCCTGTGTCATTGACTTTGGAGGCTCGTGGGATCATTTTTTACCTTTAGCAGAGTTTGCCTACAACAAAAACTACAAGTCGAGTATCTAGATGGCTCCTTATAAGGCTTTATATGGTAGGCGGTGTTGGTCTCCGGTTGGATGGTTTGAGCTGGGAGAGGCTCGGTTGTTGGGTACGGATCTGGTTCTGGATGCCTTAGACAAGGTCAGGATCATTCAGAATAGGCTTCATACAGCTCAGTCTAGGCAAAAGAGTTATGCCGACCGCAAGGTTCACGATTTGGCTTTCATGGTCAGTGAGTGGGTATTTCTTCGAGTGTTGCCTATGAACGGCGTGATGAGATTTGGGAAGAAGGGCAAGCTTAGCCCTAGGTTCATTGGTCCATTTGAGATTCTTGATCGAGTGGGAGAGGTGGCTTATAGACTTGCATTGCCGTCGAGCTTATCAGTCGTGCATCCATTTCATATGTCCATGCTTCGGAAGTATCACGGCGATCCATCCCATGTGTTAGATATCAACACTATCCAGTTGGACAAGCACTTGTCTTACGAGGAGGAGCCGGTGGCTATTCTAGACCGGTAGATTCGTCAGTTGAGTTCGAAGAGTTTTCCTTCTGTTCGTGTTCAGTAGAGAAGTCAGCCTGCTGAGGCATCAACCTAGGAGTCCGAGTCTGACATGTGGAGCCGTTATCCCCATCTTTTTTCCGACTAAGGTACTTCCTTCTTATGTCCGTTCGAGGACGAACGGTTGTTTTAGAGGTGAAGAATGTGATGACCCAAAAGGCAATCACTTGTTTTTAAATTGAATTCTGTGTTCCGAGGCCTTGAAAACCTCATTTAGAGTCATCTCGATTTGCGTGCATAGTCCGGACGCGTAGCCGGAAAGCTTAAATATGAAAATCTGTGAAAAATGAAAAAAAATTGGCTAATAAATGAATTAATTTCACTTTGGTCAACATTTTATGTAAACGAACCTGGACCCGTGATTTGACGGTCCCAGAGGGTCCATAGGAAAATACGGGACTTGGGCGTATGCCCAGAATCGAATTCTGAGGTCCCAAGCCCGAGAAATGAATTTTTTAAAGAAAATTATTTTCTAAAATTGTTTAAAGTATTTTGAAAAAAATTTGATTAGAACATGATGGTATCAGACCCGTATTTTGGTTCCGGCACCCGGTACAGATCTAATATATGATTTAAGACGTTCCTGTGACATTTGGTAAAAATCAAATGTCATTTGACGTGATTCGGACCTAAATTTCAAAAGTTGAGGTTTAAGAAGTTTTCAAATATTTCTTTGATTTTGAGGTTTAATTCGTTGTTAATGCTGTTATTTTGGCTATTCGTACGGATGGTTAAGTTCATATGATGTTATTGAGTTAGTACGTATGCTTGGTAACGAGCCCCGAGGGATCACGTGTGTTTCACAAAGTTTTGGACTTAAGAAAAGTTGTAGAAAACAGGTGTTCTGGTGTACTGATATTTTCTTCTTCGCGTTCGCTGGATGGCCCTCGCGAATGTGATGTGTAATGCTAAAGGAATTTCCTTCTACGCGAACGCATAGCTCAGGGCGCGAACGTGAGGCATTGGGAGGTTATCCCTTCGCGAACGCGGTCCTAGCCATGCAAACGCGAAGTCTAATTGAGCCTGGGCAGGGGTGGGGCATTTGTCTTACGCGAACGCGACCTATTGGACGTGAACGCAAGGGCTCGAGGAGATCCTTCTCCGTGAATGCGAGCCTGTTTACGCGAATGCGAAGGTCTACGGTCCTGGCTCATCGCGAACGCGAAGAACATTTTTGCCCAGTTATTTTAAAGTCTGAAAAACAGAACACTTACGGGATTTTCATAAAATTTCATAAACCCCTTCTTCTCCAATCTTAGGCGATTTTTGAAGCATCTCCTCACCATAATCTCTTGGGCAAGTAATTTTTAACTTGTTATCTTCCATTTTTAGCAACACCCACTAGATTTGTAGGCCTAAAACATGAGATTAAGAGTAGAAAATTAGGGATTTGGATAGAATTAGGGATTTTTGATTAATTATAATTTAGACCTTATTTTGTGGTCGAATTCTGGAACTAATTATATATTCGAGCTCGTGGGTGAATGGGGGATCGGATTTTGGTTCGAACCTCGTGTTTTGACCAAGCGGGTCCGGGGTTGATTTTTAGATTTTTGGGAAGAATGATTAGAAAGCTATAATTAGACATTGGAATTGAATTGTTTGGCATTTAGTGATATTATGAAGTCGATTATGTATTTATACGATTGATTTGGAGCCGAATTCGAAAGGAAAGGCGGTGTTTGAGGCTTGAGTTGGCCATGAAAGTTTGAGGTAAGTGTCCGGTCTAACCTTAGCTTGAGGAATTAGGAACTGTGTCCTATTTTCTAATTGCTTCTTGTTGAGAACGACGTATAGACATGGTGACGAGTATCTATATGTTGGTGTCGAGCATGACCGTAAGTCTTAAATTGACAGTTATTGTGTTCTTAAATGTTACTACAGATGCTTTAATTGATGATTCGCGATATTTAGCAAAGATTAGGTTTATTCTCATGGATTTTATTTATGATTAAGTATTGGTACTGATTGAGCTGAGTAGGAATTGAGTTAGGATTGGTTATAGCTGATTCTCCCTTAACGGGATGGTTGTTTTGATATTGTTGTTCCCTTGCCGGGAAGTTATTATGTTGCTTTTGTTCCCTTGCCGGAATTCCTTGTGATTTTGTGTTGGCTTGTAAATGGGACCGGGTGGTACGCCTACCATAAGAATTAATGAAATGGGAGTGGGTGGTACACCTACCACGAGATTTAATAAAATGGGAACGGGTGATACACCTACCACAAGATATAATGAAATGAGAGCGGGTGGTATGCCTACCACAAGATATGATGAAATGGGAACGGGTGCTACGCCTACCACAAGATATGAGAAATGAGATCGGGTTGCACGCATGCAACGAGATGTGAATCGAAAGTGAAATCTTCCTTTGTTTTCCTTATCCTCATTAGAAGTTGAATTTTGGTTTCCTTATAATTCTCCTGAGATTCTGTTTTATCTGTTATTCCCCGAAGCATGTTTTCCCTTCCCAGCTTTAATTGTTGTTCCAGTTTATTTTTCCGCTGTATATATATATATATATAAAAACTGCACAGGTTTATCTGGAGTCTGGTCCTAGACTCGTCACTACCTCGCCTGGGTTAGGCCAGGCTCATGCAGGCATCCGCAGGCCCGTCGTCTCTTCTATCTACCATTATGATTCTGTTATCACTTGTATTCGAAACACACTGAGTTTTCTCTCTTTCAGACATTTGTGTGTAGTAACCATATAAGAGTGTACTGTGGGCTGGGCCCAGCCCGAAACCGGCCCAAGACCGCTGGCCAAACGGGCCGGTCTCAGTGGGCCAGTCTCAAATGGTGCATTAAGCCCGTAACGGGCCGGTCCTACTCAAATAGCCTACGAGCCCGGGACTGGCAGGCGGGCCTGGCCAGGTTCAACCGGGCCTCAACGGCTATTTTTAAAAAAAAATTTTAAAAATGACCAATGGTCAGATTTTTAAAATCTAGCCGTTGGCCATCAAATTCCAACCGTTTGGGAGTTTACAAAATAGTCATTTGGCCCCCAAACTTTGTTTTAACCCCAAACTTTATATAATTATACTTTTTCCCAATTCTCAACTATAAATACCCCCTCATTCTTTCATTTTTACTCACAAATTCATTAATCTCTCTCAATCTATATCAAATTTTCTTCTATAATTGCTTACTTTATTATTGCAATTTCGTAAAAAATTGTGAAATTGGTGAATTGAAGTATTCAAGTCTTTAACGATTTTTAATTTTCAAGAAGTTGTTCGTCAATTCGGTAAATTTGTTCCAACTCTTACGTTTTAATAATATAGTTTTGTTTGTTTTAGTTTGTATAATTATAATTAATATGGCCTTTTCTTTGGAAAAAATATTCGGTGGTAAGGGAAAATCTAAAATTAGTGAATCTAGTCGCCAAGCTACTACTCTTCCCCCGGCTCCCCGACCTAGACCTATTACCCGTCCTCCTCCACCTGTTATTCTTGATAGTGATAACCCTTGTTTTTAATTTTTCGATAGTCAATTTTACCATGATGTTGCACCAGGTCAACAATTAAATGAAGAAGTTATGAATGCTCTTTATCCTAATCAAACTATCTTTGAAAATAATGAGGAAAATGATTATTTAGATGAAACGCAACCTAATTTAGATGATACACTTACTAGTCCTGTTAATAACCCAATTGATGCCCCGCCCGACCCACCTGTAGAAACCCCTACTTTTAATAGACAACCTTCTAAACGCCCCGAAACATCACTTGTTTGGAATTTTTTTACTCAAGTAAGAGAACAAAATAAGGCTAAGTGTAAAACTTGTGGGAGTTTGCTGGCGCATAAATTTACTGGAGACCGTAGCGGTACGCGTAGTTTGACTAGACACATAAAGACGCACCCTAGAGATAAAGCTAGATTTTTACAAATGAAAGCGCAACTAGAGGGGACAAGTGTAGATACTACAGTTAACCCTAGTATAAGTTCAAATCTAGTTCAACCAGTAATTAACACTGTGACCGGTGGCATTTTATATTACGATCCAAATAAAGATCGTAAAGAATTTGCAAAAATGGTTACTGGTATGTGCTTACCCTATAGTTTTCCTTCTAACCCTCACTTTGTGCATTATATTAGAAGAGTTTTTAATACTACTTATAAAGGTTGGACTCGCGCAATCATAAAGAGTGATATTTATAAATATAAACATGAATACGAACAATATTTGCGGTATTCATTTACTCATATAAATTGTCGGATTGCTATGACTACTGATATTGGTAGAAGTGATAATGACTGTGATTATCTAACTGTTACTAGTCATTGGATAGATGAGGAATGGATAATGCAAAAGCGTATTATTGCTTATAGAATAATTAATTCCCGCCACACATGTAAGTTTATTGCTAACACAGTTGCAGATATTTGTAGATATTTTTGCATTAGAGATAAAATAATGTCAATTTCTATGGATAATGCTTCTAGTAACACTAATGCTATATGCTTAATTACAACTACACTAAATGTTGCATTTAGTAATTGTTTCCATGTTAGATGTGTTTTTCATATTTACCATTTAATCGTCGGTGATGGTATGCGAATTTTAAATTTAGAAATTGAAAAGGTTAAAATGGCTCTTAATTGGCTTTTTTATTCAAACCGTAGAAGTAGACTTAGAGAGTATTTTAAAAAATGTGATGAATTTGGCCTTAGAGAAAGAAAGGTTCCTAAAGCTTGTCCGACTAGATGGAATTATATGTACGAAAGTTTAGATATTGCATATGAATATATAAACTCAATTAATGCAATATTTAATACTCGTGTTGGTGGTGAGGATGATGATGAAATCCTTACAAATCAAGATTAGAATAATGTAAAAATTCTTATAGATTTTTTACAACAATTTCATCAAGCTACAAATGAATTGTCTGGGCAATATTATCCTACTATTTCAAACTGTTTAGTTTATATTGCAGTACTATGTAATTTGTTTGTTGATTTTTCAGAGGGTGGGGAAATTTATCAACTTGCTATAAATGTAATAAAAGAAAAGTTTAAAAAATATTTTTTCCCTATCCCCCTATTTATGGTGTTGCTGCCATGTTAAATCCTACCATGAAATTAGGAGGTCCTCACTTTTGGTATTCAAATATTTATAAGGCGTTAGATCTTTCAGATGAGGAATTTGCTACACTTGTAGATTCAAAAGCCTCAATTAAAATAAATGCTCAAACAACTTATACTTGTCTTGGATCATGCTAGACCAAATGTTCCAACTCCTACTTCGTCTAGTTCACAATCATCTAAAAGAACTGTGGGCCTAAAAGCACTTAGTTCTTGGACGGAGTTCAGGGGTTCTCAAGGTGATACTTCACATCTAATTGAGCTTCAAGTTTATTTGTCGCAGGGCCTTGAAAAGGAGAATCCAGACGACACCTTTGATCTTTTGGAATGGTGGAAGGCCAGAGAAAAATATTTTTTGGTTCTTGCAAGGATGACTGGGGATATTTTATGTATTCAAGCTTCAACAGTAGCATCAGAGAGTGCTTTCAGTCAAGCAAGACTTCAAATAGGTGATCATAGAGCGTCTATGAGAGAGAGCTTGGAAAAATCAGTACTGTTTAGAGATTGGATCCCTTCGGAAAGAAGAAATTTTGGACTTGCAGAATCACAACCGGAGATAGACGAAGCTTATGAAAAAATTATAGCAGAACTTGCGGAGGACGTTGCTTCGCCCGAAGCGGTGATGAACAAGCTTCTTTTCCTCCACCACCAACGGAACTTCCTCCGAACCTTGAAGGATTTATGAAATTTGTTAGAGATACTATGTAGATTATGGTGTAACTTGTACTTTGGCACATCTTCTTTAGTTTTATTTCTTTTAATGATGGTATTAGCACCTTGTTGTTCTCATTCCATTGGGGGGAGGAAGACTAAGAAAGATATTGCCATTTTTGTTAATATCGTAATAATAAAAATTATAAGACATTCCATTGAATATCTCTTTGCAATTTTTTTGTGTGTTTAAATTTGACTCTTTAGAAGATTTAACTTACAGTTCTATATAAGTTATAATATATTTACAAGAAATTATATAAGGCAATATATATACATTACATACTATATAGACTAAATAATATATATATAAGGCAATATACACACACACACACACACACACACACACACATATATATATATATATATATATATATATATACACACACACA
>MU708124.1:77610-93060 GCA_026770625.1 Nicotiana glauca
GCACGAATAATTTATGTTAAATGTTGAACGACTAAAATAACCTCAAAATATTGATCGACTTTTATAACCTTAAATATTTGTATAATTTAAGGATATAATTGTAAATCACCTGAGGCTCTGGTTTTACACCTACATAGCTGACTTTGGGTCAAATTGGTGGAAACGAACATATTTCTTCTTGCTATAGCTATCCTATGTTTTGTAGGACAACAATATGGCAGATTTGGATTTTTGAACTCAACCCTATGTTTTTTCCTAGCATATTCCTTTTTTGACAATAATATGCTTCCTTATTTAATCTACTTGCATAGGATTCAGATTTATTGCATAACTTCATGTAGGAAAAGAATAATCCAGTTATCCTTATTTATTGTTCTTTAAAGGTATTGGTATAGAAAGAAGCAATTTTCTTCAAAGGTATTATTAGTTCTCTCTATTGTTTGTTTTTCGCTATTGAGTTTTTGTCACGACCCCAATCCGGTGTCACGAACATGAGCCTCTAAAATACAGAGTAACATCCTACTACAAAGTCTGTCTAAAAACTGAGAATGCGGAAATAAAAGGATAGGGATAGAAGGGAGAATCATCGGCTGCGAACGCTCTGCAGCTACCTCAAATACTCACAAAATAAGATCTCTGGATCAATTGGATCTATTCAGCCTGAGACTGCCCTGGATCTGCATGCAAGGTGCAGGGAGTAAAGTGAGTACTCCGACCCAGTGAGTAATAAATATAACTAAAGTCTGAAAGTAAGAAAACGCAGGAAATGCACAAAGTACTCTATATCTAGCAGTTCATATCCAATCCAGCGGAAAAAGTATACAATAAATAATATAGTTAATAAATAATGCATGAAATGATGCAACACATATAACGGTACACTCCAGTACCCGCTGCGGCGTGCAGCCCGCTCCACTTATTTAACGTCGACGGCGCTCACTGGGNTGGCAATAAGCCCAATTCACAATAACAAAGTATGCGTTTCAATCGCCAATATAGTAGAAATTAATACTCGGGATGGACTAAGTCTCAATCCCCAATGGTATACGACCCCGCACTCATCGTGAAATGCGTGTCACGCCTCAATATAGCATTACGATGTGAAATTCTGGGGTTTCAAACCCTCAGAGCAGCAGTTGCATCAATTACTCACCTCTAGCCGGCCGAAAACTAGCTAGCAATGCCCTTGCCTCTCGAATTGACCTTCTCGCGCGTCGAATCTGGCCAAAACCACAACGAATACATTACAATAGGCTAAGGGAATATAATCCAATCGAAAAGACTCGAAAAATATCGATAACCACGAAATTTGCAAAACCCGAGCCCCGGGCCCACTTCTCAAAAGTCAGAAATTTTTACACCAAAATGTTCCTTATCTCGCCACGAGTCTATACATATAAAATTTATCAAAATTGGAGTCCATATGCCCCCTCAAAATCCAATTTCTCATTAAGAAAACACAAGCCCTAGTTCTTCCCTTTTTACTCAAATTCCATGAATTTAGGTGTTGAAATCACAATTAGATGACGTTTCTAGGCCATAGGACTTACCTCCAATCGATTCCCAGTCAAAACCCTCTAAATTCCTCGTCAAAAGCTCCCAAGGTTGCTTAACAATGGTAGAAAATAGACTTGGTTCGCGGATGAAATGTTATTAAAACCCTTCTGTCTGCCCAGTTTATACTCTATGCGATCGCAGCCTTGCTATTGCGATCGCATAGCACAAATTTCTAACCTCCCGATTTCCTCATATGCGATCACACTAAAACCTATGCGATCGCATAGAACAATCCACTGCATGGGACCCCAGGCCCAAATACACTACGCGATCGCACTACCTATGATGCAAATGCATAGACCAATATTCCAAACATATGCGATCGCACAGACTCTTACGCGATCGCATAGAATAAATTTAAAACCCTTCCAAAACCTCCTATGCGATCATAATGCTCCCCATGCGATCGCATAGAGCAAATTCTCTGCAACACTTTAGCAGTTTTTCTGCAACTCCCAAAGGCCAAGATTGGTCCGATTGACCACCCGAATACACCCCGAGGCTCCCGGGACCTCAACCAAAAGTGCCAACCCATCCTAAAACATAACACAAACATGTTCCAATCATAAAAACACATCCAACAACACAAGAATCATCAATTTACCACGGATTCAAGCCTAAGTTAAACTAAAACTTCCGAAACTTGCATTTGATAAAAAAACCCGACCTAAACACCTCCGAATCAACTGAAATTTTGCAACACATCCAAAATTACCTAACGAAGCTACTGAAACTCTCGGAATTCCATTCCGACCCTCGGATCAAAATCTCACCTATCAACCGGATATCGCCAAAATGCTAACTTAGCCAATTCAAGCCTAATTCTACACCGAGCCTCCAAAATTACTTCCGATTGCTCTCCTAAGACTTAAATCGTCCCCCGAAACTAACCGAATCATCAGAATTCCATTCCGAGCCTTCTAACTTATAAGTCAACATCCGGTTGACTTTTCTAAACCAACCTTTCCTTAAAGGGACTAATTGTCTCATTTCCAACCAAACCCTAATCGAATTATTTTAAATTCACCAAACATATACAATGAAACATGTAGAAGCATTAAACGGGGAAAACAGGACGGAAATACATGAGACGACGGGTCGGGTCGTCACATTAATACTTTAGGTATATGAATTAGAGAGAAAAATAATGACATCTTAAAATTTTATTGTAATTATTTTTGTATCGTACTTCTTTATTTTCATTATAGTTTTGAGTTTTGCATATCAAAGTGTTTTACATTGACATAATATTTATGTTTTTATTTTATATTTTTATAGATCAATGATTTGTGTTATTTCAGCTAATGATTGTGTAGCAAAACTAATTTTCAGCGTTACCTTTAGGAATCGGGTCTGAGGCAATGGAATAAAGTGGTTCATGCCCTTAATTATAGAGAATTTCTATGGTTTAAAGCTAAGAATACGTTGGTCATCATATGCAAAAAGAAACTTAGAATTTGATTGTTTTTAGACTTCCTCATAAATTCATGTTGGGTAAAGGGTCAATACATTATTTGTTATATCGAGCATTCTGATATCTTAGAGGTTTATATAAATTTTTCATTCAAAATTAGATAATATTACAATAACTGATAGATGATAATCCCGTCGTAGTATTTTGTGATGTGAAAGGGTCGATTTTTCAAGGTATTATTATTATATAGGAAGTTTTTATAATCACAATTAATTCTTTATCAATCAAATTTATACTAAACTTTATTTGTCTTTTGTGAGTAGGGGATTTTGGTATATGTACGACTGATATTAGTAGTGTGTTGATCCACCCGACATTTCAAACAGTAAAAGAGATGCAAAATTAATAAGATATGACATTATTTGTTCAAATATTACTTTTTAATATGCCATGAAATATTTGATAATCCATTAAATTTCATATTTCAATATAGGCATGATGGTATGAAAGCGTTTGGGAATATGTTGTACTTTCAAGATGAATATCGATGTCCACAACAAAAGTTCTTATCACGAGGGAGCAACCAAAGCGTCAGAATGATACATACACAAAGAATATCGTGTACAAATAAATCTTAGGTAAGATATCATCTCATTACATAGTTATAAACTATAGGTGCATAATATTACATCCTAACTAACATGACTTAACTGATCATTTTTGCAAGTTCAAATGATGATATCCAATCAGTTTGAATTCATATAGTATGTTAATATATGTAATAACATTTCTCGATATTTTAAATTATATTCACATTACATATATATATATATATTTTAAGGGTTGTTTTATTAATAATATTTCTCTTATTAATTTAATTTAGTGCCCCTTTGTATAAAGAATTGACTACATCATTACGTGTCATTATTAACGTGCAACGCACGTATATAAAAACTAGTATATATATATATAAGGCAATATATATATAACCTATGATGTATATTCACCATGGTGCCTTTTATATGATGCAAAAACATTCCTTGTTTATCTTATTGGTTAATGTATAGGATAGCATAATAGGTTATGAGAGGCGGATCACATTTCTTTTAATGTACCCCTCACACTGACCATAAAGTTTGAGTGTGAGTATATATCGGTTGGACTCAATTTGGTTCGATCTATTTTGAGTTCATTGGGGGCGGTTTAATAAATTTAACGATATTTTCAATAGAGAAATCAGCATAATTTAATATAAAATAAATGAGCACAAGTAAAAATTAGCAATCTTCCTTCAATTAAGGAATCATGCCTTTTTATTAAATTTTTTGCACAAGTGAGAGTATTTTTAATAGGAGAATCACACTAATTCTATAAGAGCATAAGCAAAAAAAATATTTTTGCAAAAGAAATTATACCTTCCAAGCAATAGGTGAGACTTAATAAATTAAATAAGTATAAATAATAGCGGATCGGGACATAGAGCGGGTCAAAAATAGTTTTAATGGGTGCTTTATTATTTTTTTAAATATTTGGTTTTAAAAAAAGTTGAAAAGTGTAGTGAGTGACCTTGTGAATATGATAGCCAAAAACAGAGAGAAAGATACACGAAATGTAAGAGCATAATGATCATTTTGTGTATAATATATTTCTAGAATAGGTACAAAATTGTTCATGTACAGAATTATGGTGAACTATACAGTTAATGGAGTAGGAACATTTAGCAGGAGATAACATTCAGGAGCAAGCTTCTTGATCTAATCTGGCTCCTAAATGTTCCTTCCAATCCCTTTTCGATGCTGTCAAGTTGAGCCTCCACAGTCTCCAATCTTGTTTCCAAGTTCGGGTTGTTTTCTAGGCCTTTGTGTTCTGTTCTTGTGTTGTTTATCAGTTTTGAAACCAATGACCATTTTGGCTGCTTCGGCTTCAAAAGTGGCACAGACAATAGGGACCAGATATTTTGGATAACCAAAATACAAACTGCATTAGCTTCCCTTAGTGATCTAATCACAGCTATTGTCTCATGATCTGCTTCCAGGAATGCTGAGGTGAAAATCTCACAATCTACTTGCTTTAGAGCCAAGACTAATCTTTTGGCGTCCTTCTTCATTTTCTTGCTGAAAGTGGTGAATCTTGCGATTCCAGCTTCTGCACTGGAATCTCCTTTTCGTCTTCTGAGTGAGGATTGAAGTGCACTTACATTTTCCTTATATTGAGAGACGATTTCCCTTGTATTGCCGCAAACATCAAGAATCCTAACTGATTTTTCCAGTAACTCCTCAAACCATTTCTCCTGTTGGTGTTGGGAAAGTATCTGAAGAGTTTGAGGCGAGTTAAGAAGATCATCCATACACTTTTGTAACTCCTCCAAACCGAGTAAACTGTTACAGATGGTTTCTGCTGTTGGTGCAGCTGATGTCTCAAATCCATTGAGCTTATTCAGCACCTCTTCAACCCTTTGAGTTGTAGGGTGTGATCTGACAGGCAAACTGATTGATCGAAAAGGCTTCGTTTTGGAAAAAGGGAAAGTAGCCATGGCTCTCTGATTTTTCTTTTTTTTTCTTTGTGAGAAGAGACTAAATTTCCTGATGAGCAATGAACATCAGATCAAGGTTATTTATATAGGTAGTTAGGCACAAATTAAAAGTGGGACGCTGATCATGTGATTATAATGTGGCCATGTGGATATGCCTTTGAATTTGGTGAACTGATATTCATTTGGCAAACAAAGGCTAATCAATTGTCATTTCTTTAGCCTTCACTGTCGTGGAATTGAAAAAATAATGTGACTTTGCCTTCAGATGGGGCTTCAGTTACAGGTCAGCTCCCTCCTGCCTGCCAAGAGTTGTGCCATTGCTACCGGATATATTAAGATGCTTACCATGTGGCTTCATTGACGTTAGGAGACTTGGCCAATATTCAAATTGGTACACGAATGGCGCGTCGGCTCAAGAACTTTGTGTTCAATAATAGTAAATGGTTAAGTGTACATTAGATGTGGTGCTTAAGGCATATAATGGAAGGTGGTATGATTTAAAAATAGGTGTGTACGAGTGGCTTGTTCTTCTAATGTTCCCTGCTGTCATATGGGTGTTTTATGTCACTCGAATTCTGCGCGAGGTTCACCTCCATGCGGCAGTCAAGCCCAATTGTAACTTCAGCCTTTCCAATACTTAATTTTATTTTAGGGACGTTTTGAACTTAGAATGAAAATAGGCAGCAAAAACAGTGAATAAAGGCACACACGATATACATGAATTTCTTCCCAACTCGTAGTAATATGTGAATACAAGAACACAATAGCCAACCCTATGGCCATGACAAACAATTCCCTAATTCCCTGCCCAAAAATGATTTTCCCACCCTTAGGAAATGACTTAGACAAATTTGGCTTCACAATGCCTTAGACTAAGTTTCTGCCCCGTTTTGGACTGTCTAGACAAGTATTTATAAGGCTACAATCAGTTGACAAGCCCCAACTGATGAGAAAATAAGTTAAGACAAAGTACAAAAATGTGCCCCATGTTTAGGCCATGATCAGCATGTCTTGGAAGAGGTTGCAACTGCCAACTGCCTCCCATGTGTTTTGCACATGTTTTCCAACTACTACTTGTGCACAGCATGTGCCTGATTTTCGCCCAGCTGCTTTGTGCCTAAGGCTGGCATTGCGCCCAGCCTTGCCTTTGACACTGCTCCACACCAATGTCATAGCCCCAGCTCGCCAACCACTGACTTAACCGCACACGTTCATTGCCACAATTACCCATTTATGTTAAGTCGCCCCCAACTTGATTAAATCTGTCACATCAATTGTCTTTGCTTGTCCCGCGTTGCCTTGCCTTGCCATGTTTTTGCCCCTGTTTTGACATGGCTTTGCCTTGCCATTGTTTTGCCAACCCGTACGTTTAAGTAAAATGCGCTTTGCTTCCGTTAAAGGTGCATTTGTCAACCCCGCATAGTCCGTCATGCCGAACAGCCCATCATGATGTTGTCTCAATTTTTAGGTTATATGTCAAGGTCATCATGAAACTCCTTGTCACAATCCACACCCGCCGAGGACCATTGTCAAGGAGCTAACACCTCCCATCCAAAGGTAAAATGAGGTGGACCCTTATACAACACGTCTTTATTAATGCCAAACGTACTTTTAGCTTGCACCAAACATTTCTTTTTAGTTAGAAATAAATAAGTCTCGGAGGTTCTGGTGGAGGATTTACAGTGCACCAATGGAAATTAAGATGAAGAGAATTTTTTAATTGACTAGTCTCCACGTGCATTTTATAAAAAAAAAAAATTTATAACGAATCCATTCGTATTATGTCAAAATAAAGTTAATCTTTCCATGCAAAAACCAAACTTAACTTTTGAGTTATAAAGTTGTAAATACGTAGTTTTCGAATTGAAAAGAAAGTATTACTGGAAAATACACATGACTTCACGCCATAACAAAAAATCGCTTATGTTTTGAAGTTTTACCCGACCTAGTCCACATTGTACATATTTTGAAAGCACTAGCAAATTCAAAGTATGTGTTCTTACAACCATTGCTTCTAACATTTATGGAGTTAAATTTGTGTTCTCGCAACTATTGCTTTCACTCTCTCTTCTTCTCACATCTTCTACATATCCAAGGGACCTCGTATTTTTTGTTTCTACTCTTGTGACACTTGATTGTAATGTAAAAAAATTGAAGAGTAAAAGTCCACCATTGAAGACCATTCAAAGCTTTGCTTTCGAAAATGTGTATTTTTGAATTCGATAGTTGTTTGGATTGAGTGATATTTCAATTGATTGAAAATATCAAAAGGAGTTCAACATTTAAATTTGAAGTGATTTGGAGTAGATTTGAGTTAAATTTCAGAAAATACGCTAGGAAGAAGACGAAGTCAGTTTTTTGTATAACTATGTATAATCTTGTATAATAGCGTATATGAGTGTAGAAACACACCTTATACACTTTTATACACCTTTATACAAGCGTCTGTAAACGAACTTCTTCCACGATTTTCAGTTGCAATTCTTGTTTAAAACCAGTCCAAATCTCCATTAAATGACTTCAATTTTTATATACAACCTCCTTATACTATTTCTAACAAGTCTAAATAACACCCACTCCAAATTTCTCATAAAATTAAATTCGAAATTTAAACCCACATATTTAAGCTTGTTAAAAAACTAATTTTCACCACCCAAATGAATTTGATTTGTTGAATTAATATTTGAGTCATAATTACTGATTCGAAAATTAACTTAAAAGCTTGAGAATTTTTTTTTAAAATTAAATAGTAATTTTGAGAACTTATTGGAGTTGGATGTTGAATCTTAGCCTATTATTTTTGGGCTAATTGGTTATACATTGAAATATGAGTTATAAAATTGAAAAGTAAGGAGCCCAGTTGTTCTATGTAAATTTTTTGTGTAATTAAGAAGACTAATGATGATGCTTTAGAGAGGTGGCTCATCACATCTTTTGAGACCAGCATTAGGGGTGTTTATAAAAACCCGAATAACTGAACCAAATTGAAAATCAAATCAAACCGACCAAAAAACTGATACTTCTTTGTTTGGTTTGGTTTTGGTTTTGAATTTTAAAAACCGATCAAATTTAGTTTGGTTTTGGTTTTAATCAGAATAAAATTGAAAAAAAAACCCGAACCAAACCGAAATTTATTATTACACCTATATAAACGTATATTTTTATACAAAGTTTTAAAAATTTAATGGTAAATATTAATAGTTTGCACTTTTAGTATAGTTCTTTACCTTTACGTTCTAGTTTGATTGGTAGTTTTCTTTTGTTAAATGTAAGAATTCATTTTGTGTTAAAAATAATATATTTTTAATTGAGTCCTTAAATTATTCTTTTATGTTGAAGTCTTCCCCGTTTGAAGGCTGGGGGCGCCTTGCACGTATTGAAAAAATCATGCTTTGTATCTGAAGTTATTGGTCCATTCACTAATCGATTCAATTATCATCAATATATCTTGGTAAATAATACATTTCTCAAAGGGCAATTGATTTGATAATGTTACATTGAAAATGTGATCGTCGGAATATGTGTTTGGTAGTGTATGTCTTATATTTAAGAAAAACCGGATAAATAACTGAAAAAACCGAAAAACCAACAAAACCCGACATAAACCGAATTGAGAAAAAACTGACTTAATTGGTTTGGTTTGGTTTTAATATTTAAAAAATCGTCTTACTTGGTTGATTTTTTTAAGGAAAAAACTAATTCAAACCGAACCATAAATATCTCTAACCAACTTAACATATATATATATATATATATATATATATATATATAATGTGGACTTTCCAGTGCCAAAAACTCATTGTTGGGATCATGCCCATGTTGTCCATCCAAAGGCCCAATAGCCTAATCCTATTATCTTTTGGTTTCCAATCCTATTTGGAATTGGATTCGGTTTATTCCTATTTTGAGTGAATTTTGGCTTTAAGAGAAAGCACCACTCATGATCTATAAATAGGAAAACCTTGGAAAATTATTCTATGCTCATTGATACAAGTCTTTGAAAGACTTAAGCACATATGAGTGGGTTTTGAGAGAGCTTTCATCAAGAGAGAAGAGAGAAGAAAAGTATTTGTTTTGCTGCAGATTTTATTCCGACCATCCAACTTCAAATCATGTTTTTTAATTCGTTAACCGTAGGATCGGACTGAAATTTTGACTGAGTGTTTCTAACATCTTGATCTTGAATTTGAACGGTGGAGATTGTATTTAGAGCTTGTAGAATCTGATTTCGAGCCTCGAACAGCAGCTCCGTTTTGTGGATTATACTCTTTCTTCAATTGATTAGTTATTGCTATTGTTGCTCTGTGTTTGGCCCTTATTGTGTAGCCAATTTGGAGAACTTTTATAACCCTCTTATTATTATAGTGTAGCTTTTTGGATCTTTGTGATCCCGTGGTTTTTACCTTCGATTTGAAGGATTTTACACATTAAAATTTGGTGTTCTTTATCTTCTTTATTTTCGGGTTTGCCTCTTCCTCGACATAACAGTGGTATTAGAGCCTTGATTATTTATCCGAGTTGTTACGGAATGGAGGCGAATATGAGCAAGATGGTATGTTTAAATGGGAGAAATTATAATATTTGGAGAAGCAAGATGAAAGACTTGTTGTTCGTGAAGAAGATGCATCTACCCGTTTTTTCAGCTAATAAATCCGAGAGTATATCCGATGAAGATTGGGATTTCTAGAACCAATAAGTATGTTGATATATACGGCAATGGGTTGAAGATAATGTTCATAACCATATTGTGAACGAGATACATGCGAGATCATTGTGGGAAAAGCTAGAGACTCTTTGTGCTTCAAAAATCGGGAACAACAAATTGTTTCTGCTAAAGCAATTGATGAACTTTAAATACAAGGAAGGAAGCCTTATCCTTGATCACATAAATGATTTTCAGGGCGTCCTTGATCAGCTATCTGCAATGGGGGTTAATTTTGATGATGAGATACAAGGACTTTGGCTTCTTAATACTCTGCCAGACTCTTGGGAAACTCTTCGTGTTTCTTTGACAAATTCAGCTCCTGGAGGTAAGGTGACCATGGAATATGCCAAGAGTGGTGTGTTGAACGAGGAAGTAAGGAGAAAATCTCAGGGTTCGCCCTTACAAGCAGATATCTTGGTTACAGAAGACCAGGGGAGAGATAGAACAAGAGGCTCAAGGAATAGAGGTAAAAATAGAAGTAAGTCAAGGTCCAAATACGATAATGTTACATGCAACCACTGTGGCAAGAAAGGACACATCAAAAGGTTTTGCCGCAAGTTGAATCAAGACACTAGAGAGGGAAAGAAAGTTGAAAATAACGAGAACAATGTTGCTGTTATTGTTCGAGATGACCTTCTTTTTGCTTATGATAAAAACGTCATCATCAATTTGGTATCCCATGAGACTAGCTGGATAGTAGATTCTGGAGCTACCTCACATGTTACACTAAGAAAAGATTTTTTCTCATCTTATACTGCTGTTGATTCTGGAGTGTTAAAGATGGGAAATGCCAGTGAAGTTAAGGTGTTTGGTGTTGGCACATTTTGTTTGAAAACTAATAATGGTTCAACTTTAGTTCTTCAAGATGTCAAGCATGCTCCAGACTTTCCATTCAATTTGATCTTCATAGGAAGATTAGACGATGAAGGCTACCATAATACGCTCTTTAATGGCCAATGGAAGCTCACCAAGGGCTCGTTAGCAGTGGCTCGTGGAGTCAAGACTGGTTATTTATATGTGACACATGGCTCTATTCTTAATGACTCAATAAATATGGTGGAAGATGATACTTTATCAGAATTGTGGCACAGAAGATTGAGTCATATGAGCGATAGGGGGATTACGTGTTTGGCTAAGAAAAGTTTGCTTTCTGGATGGAAACAAGCAAAGCTGAAAAGGTGTATCCATTGTTTAGCTGGCAAACAGAAAAGGGTTTCCTTTCATAGTCATCCTCCCTCAAGAAAGCCCGATTTATTGGAGCTAGTACACTCTGATTTGTATGGTCCTTTTAAAGTAAAGTCAAAAGGTGGTGCACTTTACTTTGTGACCTTCATTGATGATCATTCGCGTAAGCTCTGGGTGTATCCTTTGAAATCTAAAAATCAAGCACTTGGCGTGTTTAAGGAATTTCAGGCCTTAGCTGAGAGACAGACGGGGAAGAAATTAAAATGTATTCGCACTGACAATGGTAGTGAATATTGTGGTCCCTTTGATAATTATTGCAAGGAATAAGGAATTCGTCATCATAAAACTCCGCTCAAGACGCCTCAATTGAACTGTTTGGCAGAGAGGATGAATAGAACTCTAGTTGAGAGAGTTAGATGCTTACTTTCAGAGGCTAAACTTCCAAATACATTTTGGGCGGAAGCACTTAACACAGTTGCCTATGTTATCAATTTATCTCATGCCGTTGCTTTGGATGGTGATGTCCCAGACAGAGTTTGGTTTGCCAAAGATATTTCTTATGATCACGCGAGAGTTTTTGGGTGTAAAGCTTGTGTGTATATTCCTAAAGATGAGAGATCGAAACTGGATGTCAAAACTAAGTAGTGCATATTTATCGGTTATGGTCAAGATGAGTTTGGGTATCGTTTTTATAATCCAATTGACAATAAACTTTTTAGAAGTCGTGATGCAATATTCTTTGAAGACCAAACTATTGAAGATATTGACAAAGCTGAGAAGATAGATTCTCAGAGTAATGAGAGCTTAGTTGATATTGATCCAGTTTCAATTGTAAGGCACCTATTTCACATGAAGGAGCCCAAGACAATGATGGAGATAGTGATCAAGATCAAAATGATCATCATAGTGTAGATGATATAGATGCTCCAGTTGATAAAGTTGTGGTTGATCAGCAACCAATTCCTGCATAGGTAACTACTTTGAATGCTCCTGAAACCTCTCTTAGAAGATCTACAAGGGAGAAGCAAAAATCCATGCGCTATCCTCCTGATGAGTATGTACTTTTGACTGACATAGGAGAACCTAAGAATTATGATGAAGCCATGCAAGATAATCACAAAGATCGTTGGATCGAAGCGATGGAAGATGAGATGAAGTCACTCCATGAGAATGGCACATATGAGTTAGTGAAATTGCCGAAAGGTAAGAGAGCTTTATCTAACAAATGGATATTCAAAATAAAGCAAGATAACCATACCTCTACGCCTAGATACAAGGCGAGGTTAGTTGTTAAAGGTTTTGGCCAGAAGAAGGGAGTTGACTTTGATGAAATTTTCTCCCATATTGTGAAGATGTCTTCTATTTGTATGGTTTTAGGCTTAGCCGCAAGTGTAGATTTAGAGGCTGAGCAGATGGATGTCAAGACTGCTTTTCTTCATGGTGATTTAGATGAGGAGATTTATATGGAGCAACTTGAGGATTTTGTAACTAAGGGAAAAGAAAATTATGTCTGCAAATTAAAAAAGAGCATGTATGGATTGAAACAAGCTCCAAGGCAATGGTATTTGAAGTTTGAATCTGTCATTGAAGAACAAGGGTACAAGAAAACTTCTTCAGACCACTGTGTATTCTTCCAGAAGTTCTCTGATGATGATTCATTATTTATTTGTCTTATGTGGATGACATGCTTATTGTTGGAAAGAATAAATCCAGAATTGCAGCCCTTAAGAAGTAGTTGAGTAAATCGTTTGCGATGAAGGACTTGGGGCCAGCAAAGAAAATCTTGGGCATTCAAATCCACCGACACAGAGATAGAAAGGAGTTATTTCTGTCCCAAAAGTAATACATTGAGAAGATATTCAAGAGGTTCAATATGATAGATGCAAAAATGGTTAGTACTTCTCTTGCTAAACATTTCAAATTGAGTATTAGTCAGAGTCCATCTACTGATGAAGAGAAAAAAGAGATTTCTCGTATTCCTTACTCATCTGCCGTTGGTAGCTTGATGTATGTTATGGTTTGCACTAGACCAGATATTGCACATGCCGTTGGTACTGTTAGTAGATTCCTTTCTAATCCTGGAAAAGAACATCGGAATGCAGTAAAATGGATATTAAGGTATTTGAAAGGTACTGCAGATTTGAAGTTGTGCCTTGGCAATGGCAAGCCCGAACATATTTGTTACACAAACTCTGATTTAGGAGGTAATCTTGATAATTCAAGATCCACCTCTGGTTATTTGATCACTTTTGCAGGGGGAGTTGTTTCTTGGCAATCTAGACTACAGAAGTGCATAGCTCTATCCACCACAGAAGCCGAATATATTGCTGTCACAGAAGGTGCCAAAGAAATATTATGGATGAAGGAGTTTATTAATGATCTTGGCTTTGAGCGGCCAAGGTACATCTTATTTTGTGATAATCAGAGTGCTATCTGTCTCACCAAGCACTCCACTTTTCATTCTAAGACCAAACATATAAATAGAAAGTATCATTGGATAAGAATAGCCGTGGAAGAGAAATTATTTGAGGTTGAGAAGATACACACTGATGAAAATCCTTCAGATATGCTGAAAAAGGCGGTGGTTGCGGATAAATATGAATTTTCTAGAAAATTGGCAGGCATGAAGCCTGTCAATAGTTCTTCTACTTGAAGACACATTTGGCCCCTTGGCTGGAGGGGGAGTTTGTTGGGATCATGCCCATGTTGTCCATCCAAAGGCCCAATGGCCTAATCATATTCTCTTTTGGTTTCCAATCCTATTTGGAATTGGATTCGGTTTATTCCTATTTTGAGTGGATTTTGGCTTTAAGAGAAAGCACCACTCATGATCTATAAATAGAAAAACCTTGGAGAATTATTCTATGCTCATTGATACAAGTCTTTGAAAGACTTAATCACATAAGAGAGGGTTTTGAGAGAGCTTTCATCAAGAGAGAAGAGAGAAAAAAAGTATTTGTTTTGCTGTAGATTTTTATTCCGATCAGACAACTTCAAATCATGTTTTCTGATTCGTTAACCGTTGGATCGGGCTGAAATTTTGATTAAGTGTTCGAAACATCTTGGTCTTAGATTTGAATGGTAAAGATTAGATTTGGAGGCTTGTAGAATCTGATTTCGAGCCTCGAACAATAACTCCATTTTGTGGATTATACTCTTTCTTCAATTGATTAGTTGTTGCTCCGTGTTTGGTCCTTGTTGTGTAGCCAATTTGGAGAACTTTGTAACTCTCTTATTGTTATAGTGGAGCTTTTTGGATCTTTGTGATCCCGTAGTTTTTACCTTCGATTTGAAGATTTTTCCACGTTAAAATTTGGTGTTCTTTATCTTCTTTATTTTCGGGTTTGCCTCTTCCTCGACATAACACTCATGAGTATATAAAAAATTTCATAAATACAACATTAAAATTCTTTCAAATGACTATGTGAACTAATCTCCCTCCATTGTCGCTGACCACCAGCGGGGATCCAAGCCAGAAGAAGTCTCAGGTCCACCTAGGTCCACCTCCTGTTCCCCTCTTTCCCGCCTAGTCTCCACATAAATATCCCCATTTTTGGCCCTCAAGAACACAATGGAATCTCCAGTAAGCTTTTTATGGTTCACAAAAGTATATATCCTGTTGTTAAAAGATGGCGCCTTGGCGTCCCTCTATAAATAAGCCTGAATTTACACGTTTCGGGTGATCCTTAGCAAGAATCCATGGCATTATTCAATGGGAATAAGCAACCAAACTCAGATCTATAGAATTCTTCCAAAGCTTTTTTACATTGTTGTTATTCTTAAAATTGTGGAGGTAATATGGTCCAATGAACTCCGAAATCTAATCGAACAGTTAAATTTAAAAAAGAAGTTGAAAATGGAAGCGGAAAAAAAAAAGAATAATGAGACCAATCATATGCTACTTCGTTCTTATCTGGAAATGAGCATTTTATCAAACAGTACTGAAATAGCATTTACACCTCAAAATGGGAAAAGGGGTGGGGAAGAAGACGAAAATGGAGAGGGGGAAAGGTCACAAACTCAAAGGGGGAGGTTCTGGGGAAGAAGAACGGAAAA
>MU708124.1:94623-110035 GCA_026770625.1 Nicotiana glauca
ATATATATATATATATATATATATATATATATATATATATATAAACACACTTAGATCGGGATAAAAATTTATCGCCGGAAAAAATGGTATTTATGAAATTTCGACCACCACCATTTTATGCTGTCGGTGATCAAAACAAAAAGAAAGAGAATGAAATAACCAAAAATAATGATAATAATAAGAAATAAGAAAAAAGGATAAGAAAAAGAAGAAAGAATAAAAAAGTACTAAAAATATATGTGGGAGCGCATGTAGCTCACCACTTGCCAAGAGTGTGGTTGTCAGCATTAAGAGTGCAAATAATTACATTTAAAATAAGTTTAGGGGGTAATCGGATTCCCGCAAAGAAAAAATATGTAATTAGGAATCTGGGTATAGGTCAGGGGGTACTTATGCGTTTTTCCTAGATTTTTTGTTAAACATGCACATGTCACGTGCAAAAGTGGTATGTATTAGATACATGTTGGAAGATTAAGTGTGATTATTTTCGTCCGTAAAAATTATGTAATATATAGAGATTTGGTCCATAATTCAAATGATAACTTATATATTTTGCCTTTATTAAATAAGTACTCAACAAAGAGCCCAAAAAAAAAAAACTAGTATAACAAAACAGTATATAGAAGCAAACTCACAAGACGAATTCGACTAAGCATGTTTTGCCAATGACAAGATAGACTTCTTGGGTGCCCTAAGGTTTCCCCCAGCCTGAATAAGTAGATTAGATACATGATTGGGAAAGGACCCAAGTAAGGAGTTCAACCTTTCTTTTTTTGGGTTATGAAAGACAAACATTGTATTAAAGACTAAAAAAAATTATATATGGGAGCATCTAAGGTGACTCTACATCTACATTATATATCACATCAGTACCATCCCAATTTGGTTCCACAATAGGACCAAAAGGCAAAAAACTATCAACATTGGATGGTATACTACTATACTAGTATTGGCAGCATCATTTGTTGAGGACAAAAGCGATTGATGATATGCATTTGAAGAGATGTGCCGCGGATAAGAGTTCAACTTATTCAAAGATATTTACAACACATCTCTAACCAATCTTACAAAATTATTCCTAATAATGTGTAGTATCAATTTTGAAATGATAAACAGAAAAATGACATAATGTAATTCTTTTCATAATAGAAGGGATTTGCCTTTAAATATCGATAATTTTTTTGCCAAAGCTCAATTACATAGAAAAAAAAAAATGACTATGTATCTTGTAGACATGTAATTTTTGATCTTCCCCGAGGTTTTACACATTTTAGCATTTAAATATTTAGTTTAGGTCTAATATCGTTATTTTAACTAGTTTTGACTCTTTTACTTTATTTTATCACAAAAACGATAATCACAAAAATAGTTTCATTAATGTTTTATAGTCATACTATTTTACTAGAATTTTTATTTTTATATAATCCTGAAAAAATACCAAAATAGTTTACAATATAATATTATTTATTTAATTAATTAGAATTAGTTTTATATTTATATTATAAATTTATATCATTTTAAAAGAAAAAAAATATAAAATTTGAGGCTAGTTTTATTCGGTCTTAGAGAAAAAAGACCGCATTCGAGCTGATGCTTCTTCTTCGCCTCACACCAAACGATCACCCAACTCCACTAAAGCCCTCACCACAAAAAACCAGCGAACCTCCTTCTTCTTCAACCCTTGAACACCCCTGGATAGTAGCCACCTCCTAAAACCAGCAACAGTTGGCCGGCCGCCGGACTCCCCCCGTCGTCACACCACCCTCACCACCCCAAAACAAAGACACACACCCAAAAAGAACCGAAAAAAACCCTAGACCTAACCCTTCTTCTTTACACCCTCCTCCTCGAAGCCTCTCACCGCCGGGCAGCCACCAGAAAAACCAGCAACGGCAATTCTTCTTCTTCACCATCATTTCACACACAAAAAATAGTCGCCCGTTCTCACCTCCTGTCAAAAAACCAGCTGACGATTCCTCCACCTCTAACGCCGGCGACGATTTTCAATCCAAAATGAGAGAGATAGAGGCTGAAAACAGTAAAGAAAACAAAAAAAAGAAGCTAAGGTTTATAAAGTCCTTATTTCTCTAATTTCATTGAATTCCCAAAAGAAAAAACGTCACAAATATTTTTGTTCTTTTCCTAAAAATAAAAAAAAAATGCAAAATATTTTGGTTCCCTCTACCTTCAATTTTTAGTTTCTGACACATGGAGGTGATTTGAGGTCGAAAGGTGAGTCGAGGCATCGTTCGAAGTGTGGTTCGTTGGTTCCGTTCGAACTTTGATCATTTTTACAAGTTGCGAGTCCCAACTGTAGCGGCAACATTTTGGCCGTTGTAATTGTTGATTGTCGTCAATAGAAATTTCAATTTTCAGGTCCATCTCTCTTTCTCTTTTTAAATCTTCGGTCTAAACCTTTGTACTGGTTTGTTGGTGCTGGAATTTTCTCTTAGTCTCTATGATCTTTAATCTTAATTTACCTGTCTTTTTAGTGTATATTCATTCTTGCCTTGCTTGCGAAATCTTAGTTGATTTGCTACTGTTTGGGTCTATGCGCTTGTTGGATTTACGTTGAATGTCTAAAGTTTTGTGGTGTTGGATTTGGTTTCATTATATTTGTGACAGAAAATTCACTAAGTAATACTTATAAACCCTATGTTCTTTCTTAATTGTTTTAGCAATCTATGTAGTTGCACTCTTGGATTTAGAAGGTATAACAAAGTTAAATGTTCTTGGTATTTTGGTCTATGATTGAATCTGTTGGTGTGTTAGCAAGCTGTGACATTACATTTAGTTTTGGAATGTTTGTTGAGTCCATGGGAATGGGAAAAAGGCTAAAATAGTTAAATTGTTTACATGCTTTAGTTCTCTTCTATTTATTTACTTTGTTATACTGTCTGTTGGTGACATGTCTAGGCCGATCATATTTGGGTAGGCAAACTTTAGGATTTTTTTTAGTTTTGAGGCGAGAGGTCGTTCCCTTAGTTAAACTTATCCGAGGAATGCCCCAAAGGATTTGTACATATTTTATTCCGGGGAATGGCCTGTAGTATTCTGTAATTGGAGGCCGTGGCGAACATCGTAAAAGAAATAGCGTAGGATAATTTAGAACTTTAGTTTTCTTTCATTTAGGTGGGGACGACCTTGAGCCTCTTATGTGTTTAGTTTTGCTTTTTGTTTTTTTTTTGTGTGTGTGTTTTGACCTCAATCTGAGTATTCTTAAAAGCCAACTTGATCATGTACGCAACCGTACTAGTTACGGGACTCGAGAAATGCCTAACACCTTCCCCGAGTCAAATGACCTCCCTTACCTAGAATTTCCGGTGTAAATTGGTTTAAGAGTCAAATATGCTTTTGAAGAAAAATTCTTATTTTAAATAAAAATGGTGACCTGGCACACCGGAACCAAATGTCAGGTGGGGACTCTGAACAATCCTTCGGAATGCAATCTTTTTGTCATTTTCAAAATTGAAACCCTTTTGAGCTTCAAAATCTATTTATTCTTTTAAATGGTTAAGTGTGGTGAAAAAAGAGGTGTGACAGCTCTGGCGACTCTATTGGGGAGTTGCAGGTTCGAGCTGATACTTGATCTTGTTGGATTTTAGGTTATTTGATTGAGGTGTTTGTTTTCTTTATTTGCTTTGTTTATTTAGTTTGTCTGTCTTATTTTCTGTTTTGTTGGTTATTTGTTTATCGCTTTTTCTTTATGTATTGCTGCCTTATAACTGTCATCTTTTGCATAACCATGGGTCTTCTTTATGCGACAAGTCTCGGAGTATGCATCGCGTACACAAACTCTTTGTTGAGTCACCCTTTTTTTAGGAGGGGGCCGTCGGACGTATGGAGTGGGTGAAAATTTTGAGCAGCCACCATCGACCATACGCTCCCCTAAATTGCCTTACTAGTGAAACTTAGGTCAGCCTTTAGGTCATTTTTATTTGCATCATGTCATTTAGACCTAGCAGGGCTCGGTCCTAGGTACCGTGTTCCTTCGTATGAAGCGTGTCCAAATTGTGTCAAGTGGGCTCAGGGCCCATAAGGACATTCAATCATCCCTATGTGATACATGTTGCATCTTTGAAGGTAAAAAAGTCATTTGGCGGACTGATGTTTGGGAAAGAGGGTGAAGTACAAAGATAAAACGAGTAGGATCGAATTATATTTTTCTTTCATAACTTTTTTCAAGAAAAGACCAAAAAAATAAAAATAAAAAATCCAAAAAGATTTTGCACTTTCCCGTCATTTTAAAAAAAAAAGTCAATCAAAAACAAAAGAGAAAAAGAAAATCCAAAACAATTTTGCATTTTTCATCATTTTTCTAAAAAAGATAAAAAATACATATATGTTTTTCTCGGGGTGGGATACATAGGCAGCCCTCATAGGGTCCGATCTTCCTAGTAAGTCTTAGGTTCTTGGCTTCGCGGGGTCCTAGCCAAATCTTGCATGTCTAGCCACGTTTGGGCACATTGGTCATTTTGTAAATAAGGACTATTTTCTCAAAGTCGCTTGTTATCCCATGTCTTAGAGCCCTAAGTCCACAACAAGGTGTCATCTCAGTTTTAAGGTCCATTCCAGTAGAATTTTCCTGTCTAGCCACTTTTGGCCACATCAGCTATTCTTGCAAAATGGGATCATTTTCGCAAAAGTGGTTCAATGACCTATGTCTTAGGATCTGGAGTCCACAACTAGGTGTCATATTACTTTAAGGTCCGTCCTTTTTGAGTTTGCATCTTTAGTCATTTCTGGCCATATCGGCTGTTTTTGCAAAATAGATCATTTTTACAAATTAATTTTGGGCCATGATTATTGGGAGTTTGAATCCATATAAGCCTTAGTGAGATATTTCCGTATCAGAGTAGTCACTCTTTTTGAGTTTGCACTTCTATTCACTCTTGGCCACGTATGTTAATTTTCAAAAATAGCCCAATTGTATCTTGCATGTGTCAAATAGGAGGTGATATGATGTCGCATAGTGTCTTGAGTCATTAACTTTATTTAATATTATTCTTCATATTCAGGTATGGATTCATTTTCTAGAGCTTGAGCATGACAGACGCCCAAGGACCATCTTTGTTAGGGCAGCTGCATTCAGGAGTTGCTTGAGTAGACTTTTTATATTTTGAGTCTGTTATATGTTGTCTTTTACTTTCTAGTCTTGTATACTAGTATTTAGTCTTTTAGTTGGTGTCGGAGTTTGTCGTAGTATAGTTGAGTTTGTCGAGTCTTTCGTTATCGTACTTACTGTTTTGTATTTGAAAAACCAAAAAAAATTATAAATGAAAAATTCAAAAAGATTTTTGTTTCTTAGTTTATTTTGTCAATTACTTTTTCAGAACTACGCTTGATCTGATTCATGATTGACATGATATATAGGTAACCTACATAGGTTTCGATCGACTCATTTTCTTTAAAAAGAAAGATATAAAAAAGAGGATGAAGTTGTGGGATGTAAGAAATGAGAGGAAATAAAAGTGTGATACTCAGAAAGAAAAGAGAGGAAGGAGATTGAGCAAGCCAAGAAGTGCTAGAAAAGAAAGAAAGAGAAGACTGAAATGAACAAAATTTGGGATGATGCCATATGACCTTCGTACCCTCGAAGTCATTTTAGAACCGACAACTGTGACAAGGTGCATTGCACATAAAGTGAGATTATCTTATGTTAAATGCCCTAAAGCTAACATGATGAATTCATTTTGTTCCTCGTTGTTATCTTCATTATAACAGAAGGGTGGTTGGTTTCTGGTTCTTAAAGTGGTAACTCTTCTCTACAACATAAAGTCGAAAGGTAATGGCAGATGACAACAGAGTTAAGTTGGTTGATACTGGTGCTCAAAAGCAATTGGTTGAACATGACAATGGTTTGGTTGAAGAGGTAAGGATGTTAAGAGAATACATGACAGACATGTATCAGGCTTGGATAACTGGGAAGACACCCCCGCCACCTAGCTTGATAGATGCTACCCTTACCTAAACTCCGGTCATAGTGCTAGATGATCCCTCATACTCTTCAGATTCTCCCTCTTATCACAGCTTTCCCAACCACCCTAGTAGCTCCATCACTCGTCCTCCAACTACCTTTCCCAAAAATTGCGCTCCTATCATATCCACTATCCCCATGATCACAACTTCTCAACAATCTTTCCTTCATAGATCCAACAATGAACACCCACTCAAAACTCATGATGCCCAATATTACTCCTCAGAGGTTGCCCACAAGGTCCCCAACTCATACAATCATAGCTTTTGGAATGAGCCTCATGATGAAAATGAAAAGATCACAGGAAAAGAAGGGCGAGATGAGATATCCAGGAAGCTGAAAGGTATAGAACAATCCTTAAAGAGCATGCAAGGGATGGGAAATCAGATTAACATGTCTTACAATGACTTGTGTATGTTCCCTGATGCTCATCTGCTCGTGGGGTTTAAAATACCAAAGTTTAACTTGTATGACGGGAGTGGAGATTGTCACAGGGGTGATTTATGTCACTCGAATTCTGCCCGAGGTTCACCTCTGTGCGACAATCAAGCCCAGCCTTAATTTCAGCTTTCCAACACTTAGTTTTAATTTAGGGATGTTTTGAACTTAGAATGAAAATAGACAACAAAACAGTAAATAAAGTCACACGATATACAGGAATTTCTTCCCAACTCGTATTAATATGTGAATACAAGAACACAAAATCCTACCTTATGGACAAGACAAAGAATTCCCTAATTCCCTGCCCCAAAATGATTTTTCCACCCTTAGGAAATGACTTGGACGATTTTGTCTTCACAAATGCACAAAAACTAAGTTCTGCTCGTTTTTAGACAACCTAGGAACATATTTATAGGCTACAATCAGTTGACAAGCATCAGCTGATGGGCAAACAAGTTAGGACAATGTACAAAAATGTGGGCACATTTTTAGGCCATGATCAGTATGTCTTGGGAGAGGTTGCAACTGCCAACTGCTTCCCATGTGCTTTGCACATGCTTTCCAACTGCTGCTTGTGCACATCATGTGCCAATTTCGAACAGCTGCCTTGTGCCCAAAGCTGGCATTGCGCCCAGCCTTGCCCTTGACACTGCTCCGCGCCAATGTCATGGCCATTGCTCGTCACCCGCTGACTTTGCCGCATACGTTCATTGCCACAACTGCCCGCTCATGTCAAGTCGCCCCCAACTTGATCAAATCTATCTACATTAATTGCCATTGCTTGTCCCACGTGGCCTTGCCTTGCCTTGCCATGTCTTTGCCCCTGCTTGACGTGGCTTTGCCTTGCCATGGTTTCGCAACCCGCACGTCTAAGTAAAATGCGCCTTGCTTCCGTTCAAGGTGCCTTTGTCATACCCTGCATTGTCCATCATGCTGAGCTGCCTGTCATGATGTCCTAATTTTTAGGTTGTGTGCCAAGTCCATCATGAAAATACTTGTTACAACCCACACCTGCCGAGGACCTTTGTCGAGCGGCTAACAAACCACCCCCACCAGAAGAATTTATCGTCTTCGACGAAGTAGCTTCCGCATTTTTTAGCACCACCATAGGCCCTAAATATGCTGTTGTTTGCTCATGTTCTTCCTTGTTTGGCTCATCTTCACATTTTTCTTCAGCAAACAACGCTGAAAGCTTTTCAATTCTTGGACAGTCCCTCGCCATGTGTGGTCCTTTGCAAATAAAACATCCATTAAACTTGCTGTTTTATCCCCTATTTGTCTAAGGTCCAGCACATTGCTTTCCCTTCTCATTGCCATTTCCCTCTACAGCATTACCCTTGTCGTTTCGGTTTTTCCTCCACTCTTTTGCCTTGTCCTTGTTCCCATTTTTGGACTTTGAAGCAGTAGAGAAATCAGAACCATCTTGTCCCAACCGGAAATCACCCAACACATCCGCAACATCAATGGCACTAGGAAGGTCTTTCACATTCTTCCTTCGTAGTTCCATTTGCGCCTATGACTGCAACCCGTAAAGGAAATTATGCAGCATGTCTTCCTCAGACATGTTGCTTATATCCATCATCAAAGAACTGAATTCTTTGATATATTCCCTGACTGTTCCAGTTTGTTTCAACTTTTTCAAACTATCTCTAGCAATCCGGCCCGCATTGCTAGGAAAGAATTGATCCTTTAACTCTTTTTTCAGCCCTTCCCAAGAGTCAATCTTCGGCCTACCAGCACTTACATTATCAGCTGCGTGCGTCTGCCACCAAAGCTTTGCATCATCCACCAAGTATATAGTCGTAATGGTGACCTTGTCTTCATCTTGCACTTTAGCAGCATGAAAGTACTGCTCCATATCCCATAGGAAATTTTCGAGTTTCTTGGCACTCCTTGCGCCATTAAACTCTTTAGGCTCCGGAATTCTGACTTTGGTACGATCTGCCCCATGCTGTGCTTTATCATTTCCAACAGCCCGACGCAGCAACCCATTTTCTGTTTTCAGATTTGTGCACTCCCGATTTAGCCTGTTCATCTCGGCCTCAAGATAGGCGAGACGAGTCACAATGGTCAGAAATTGATCCCCATCAATAGTTCCGACGAGTGCCTCTAATGCAATAACCTTTTCCCTTAATTCTGCGTTGCCACCAGCCATTCTTCATAAAATTCAGCCACTGAACATTGTGTCGTCGCCCTGATCCAGCCACGCTTTGATACCAGTGGTCACATGGGTGATTTATGTCACTCGAATTCGCCCGAGGTTCACCTCCGTGCAGTAATCAAGCCCAACCTTGATTTCAGCCTTTCCAACACTTAGTTTTAATTTAGGGACGTTTTGAACTTAGAATGAAAATAGGCAGTAAAACAGTAAATAAAGGCACACGATATACTGGAATTTCTTCCCAACTCGTATTAATATGTGAATACAAGAACACAAAAGCAGACCCTATGGACAAGACAAAGAATTCCCTAATTCCCTACCCCAAAATGATTTTTCCACCCTTAGGAAATGAATTAAACGATTTTGGCTTCACAAAAGCACAAAAGCTAAGTTATGCCCGTTTTTAGACAACCTAGGCACATATTTATAGGCTACAATCAGTTGACAAGCCCTAACTGATGGGCAAACAAGTTAGGACAATGTAAAAAAACGTGGGCACATTTTTAGGCCATGATCAGCATGTCTTGGGAGAGGTTGCAACTGCCAACTGCTTTCCCATGTGCTTTGCACATGCTTTCCAACCGCTGCTTGTGCACAACATGTGCCAATTTCGACCAGCTGCCTTGTGCCCAAGGCTGGCATTGTGCCATGCCTTGCCTTCAACACTGCTCCGCGCCAATGTCATGGCCATTGCTCATCACCCGCTGACTTTTCCACACACGTTCATTGCCACAACTGCCCGCTCATGTCAAGTCGCCCCCAACTTGATCAAATCTGCCCTCATCAATTGCCATTGCTTGTCCCGCATTGCCTTGCCTTGCCATGTCTTTTCCCCTGCTTGACATGGCTTTTCCTTGCTATTGTTTCTCCAACCTGCACGTCTAAGTAAAATGCGCCTTGCTTCCGTTCAAGGTGCCTTTGTCAAACCCTGCATAGTCCGTCATACCGAGCTGCCCGTCATGATGTTGTCCCAATTTTTCGGTTGTGTGCCATGTCCATCATGAAAATACTTATCACAACACACACCTACTGAGGACCTTTGTCAAGGGGCTAACAGAGATCCAATAGCCCATCTGAGGGGTTATTCTAGTGAAACGAGAAGTGTTGGCGGGAAGACGATTTGTTGATGGCGTATTTTGGTGAGAGCTTGACTGGGGCAGCCTTGGAATGGTATACTCGTTAAGATGTCAATAAGTGACATGCATGGGATGAAATGGCTCAAGATTTTGTTTGACACTTTCATTACAATCTAGACATTATCCCAGATCGCTCCTCTATGTCTAGGATGGAAAAGAAACCCGAGTAAAGTTTTAGGGATTTTGGGTTCAGATGGAGGGAAAAAGCTGCTCGGGTTAGTCCCTCGATTGGTGAAGAAGAAATGGTTGACCTTTTCCTACAAGCCTAGGGGCCCACCTACTTCAGTCATTTGATCTCGGCCTTGGGTAAACCTTTCAATGATGTGGTAAAAGTAGGGGAGATGGTAGAGGAAGGAATCAAGTTAGGCAAAATCATGAGTTATTATGCATTTAAAGATACCACAAAATACATTCAGAACATCTCAGTAAGTTTGGGTGGAAGAAAAAAAATAGAAAAGATGTTGTTGAGACTCGTTGGCGACAAGATCAGTGGGTGTTCTTGCTCAACACTTTTAGCCTCAATATCGACCCCATGAATATCCAAGTGCTCCAGATAATCCTCCCTAATTTTACTTCTCTCCACAAAATTCCCAAAGTCATACCTCACCTTCCTAGTACTCCATCCACATTGCACCGCTATATGCTCCACACCTGCACGACCCGAAATGGCATGCACTGCCTCCACAAATGTCTTACCTGCCTCCTCAAGCATATCAACCATCTACCTGCAAAACGTTCCAATCGAGGCTAGAGTACAAAATGAAAAGGCAATAGGAAAAATGAAAGACTTTCACTCCTATTGGAGAATCGTATGCTAGTTTGTTCCAAAGGTTAAGGCAATTGGATATGTTGAAGCCGATTCAGATAAAAATGCCAAACCCTCTTCCAAAGAATTTTGATTATTCTCAAAGGTGCGCATACTGCTCTAATGCCCAGGGGCATAACATAGAAAAGTGTTAGAATCTGAATAGAGCAGTCCAGAAGTGATGCAGGTGACATTGTCGTGCAAAATCCAGATGCATTAGACACCAACCAAAGTCCATTGCCTGTTCATAATGAGATGCATATGGTGGGAATGATTTGTGTTGAAAATGAATACGAGAACTCTTCTGAATCCCTTGGAAGGCCAGTTGGCACGAAATTTTAGCCGATCAATCTCGTTCCAGAAGTTGATCTTAAGAATGAATCGACAAAAGGGACCCAAAAGCTATTTGCTGGGGTCAATATGATTGAAATTGTTATTGGTCCTAGTAATATTGATGTGGAACTCAATGGCTAAAATGTCAAGCTTGGTAATTGAAAAGATGCTCCTTTATTGGTTAGGCGGGGAGGAGTCCTGGTGGTTTATTTTATTGTCATTTCTGTTGTTCGGGTTATTTCAGGGTTTTAATTCGGGTATTGTCTTGTGACTCAAACCCTTCTATCCTTTTATTTTGCCTAGTTTGTTTAGTCATAGTAGCTCGTGTAGTGTTATCTAGGTTTGTTCCAGGGTTGTAACCCCAGTTTATTTTGCTTGTATTGTTCAAACCATTTTCACCGTCTATTTAATTCAGTATTGTATTTTCTGTTAGTTCTAGTCAGTTCTTGTTTAGTTCTCTTTTCCTTTTATAGTTCTTTTCATGATGACTCTAGTGACATGATATGCATGTGAAATTCTCAACCTGGTCTTAAAAGTTACTCTAATCATGAAACAATAAAATAAATTTTGAAGATGATAGAGACATTTGAGAGAAATAAGTAAAGATCTGGATATTTTGAGATTATTTAAAGCCCAAAATGTGTGAAACTGGGGCAGATAGTTTGGGAAGTTAATGGGACGACAAGAATTAGTTATGAGAGAGTGCGTACCAAACAATCTAAAGCGAGCAACCTTCAGCTAAGTGCATCTCAAGTTACCAGATAAAGCCAAAAGAGTTTGCTCCAAACTGGCGGAGGACATCCATTATGAAGATGAAATTACCCAACAAACATTCTGTAGTTGACAAGGCACTAACGAAAGGTGGAAGGCATATCTATGATACCAATACCGATGATGCAAAAGAAGTTCTATACATAATCTTCAATTTTCATCCTCAAGCTGCATGTGTTGTACTTGGTATTTTCAGAGATTGGGAGATCCTCTTTCAGCTACCCAAACACTTTATACCCTTCGATGCCCCTTTGAGCATGTGCTGATTTCTTTAACCTCCCCTCTTTTGGAATCAAGTTAGAGTCATAAAAAAAAGAGTTCATGCCCACATAGATTTGTTTTAGAAAGCTCAACCAAAAGAAAAAACAAAAAGAAAAAAAAAGAGATAAAGAAGAAGAAAAAAAGAGAAAAAAAAGAAAGAAAAAGGAAAAGAAAAATAGAAACAACAAAAAGAATCTTTGTGAACTACGTTCGACCTGATTCTTGTCATCATAATATATGTAAGCAGCCTTACGATTCGATCGCACCATATAAAATATTTCCTAATCCCACGAAGTCAAGAGTGGGGCAATTTTTCTCAGAAATTCCATCTCAACCAAAAAAAAAGAGAGAGGAGAGAGAATCAAATTCTCTTTTTTAGTAATTGGGGCAAAGTTTTAAAATGGATTCCAAAAGTTGTAAATAAATCAACTCTGTTATCTTAGTTATTTTGAGCCTTTATGATATCCTTTCTTTCTAACCCTGTCCAAAAGCCACATTACAGTCTAAAAAAGACCTCCAAGATAATCTTTGAGAGTGTTGAGTTAGCCATGCCAAGAGCATATGATATTTTTACCATGGTTAATGCCTTGTGATCTGTAGAATCAAAGGAAATAAGAAGAAAAGAACAAAATGAGAGAGTCTTATTGGTGAAAACCTTCACAGGCACCATAAGGTGACAGTGAGTTAAGTGAAAGAACAAAATGAGAAAGGCTTGATGGTGGAAACCCTTTGGGCACTACAAGTTGAATAAGGGCAGTGATTCGGATAGGATAATCTGAGCATTGAAGCGCAGTTTCATGGCCTGGAGATAGTATAAGAGTTGAACATTAGACTTGCTAGACAGATTAGGCCACTTAATCCAAAATGCATGTCACGGTCATTAGAGTTGGTTTCTACATCTGATAAGTTTCTACTTGGTAATTTTCTTGTTAGATGTCATCTCTTTCCGTTGTCCCCTTAACTCTATTATTCTTGCTTTATTTATGTCCTCTTGAGTCTATTTTGTCAGAACAAGTAATAAATGACCTCAAAATCTACTACCAACTTTCCAATTGCACAAAGCGGAGTCTGGCTAGTACATCAAAGTGGTTTAAGTAAGGAAAGAGTAGTATGTGCACTAGGTCGGTGACAATTGACGTACTTTGGGATTCATGTGAAATACAAATGTTTGGTATATGCCAATTCATGAGCATAATGCAACATATAGAGGGTATTGGGTTTGAACGGATCAGAGATATTTTCTATGATATGGGTGACAGAGAAAGTGGTTAGTTAATAAACAAGCAAGATCTTTCAAGTTGAAATCAAAGTTATCATGGCAAGTGAAGGAGAAATCACCCTCAAAGTCAAGGACACAAACAAACCATAATGTTTGAACCCACAAGTTTACTTTGTTTGAAACAGGTATGAAGACTATGTCCAAAATCAAAGCTTGGAAGCTTGAATTTTTCAAGTATCGTGCCCAAATTTTGTTAGCACAAAGGCTGTTTGAGAAGGTTCTTACTTGCTAGGCATTCCCCTAGTTGAGAAGGTTTTTACTTCATACACATTCCCCTAGTTGAGAAGACCATTACCTCCTAGGACTTTTCCCTAGTTGAGAAGAACCGTACCTCCTAGGCATTCTCCCTATTTAGAAGAGTTTTCAGCTTTTCTTAAGTTCAGGGGTCCCGCCTGCAGAATAGGATTTGTTTTAGTTTCCTTAAATTATTAATCTTTAGCATTCCTTAAGTTTAGAGATCGCGCCTATAGAATAAGGTCAATTTTAGTTTTCTTAAGTTGTTAATCTCAGAGTTCAGGGGTTCCGCCTGGAGAATAGGGTGTCAGTTTTTAGTTCCCTTAAGTTGTTAGTCTTAGTTTTTCTTTAGTTCAGAGGTCCCGCCTGGAAAATAGGGTCAGCTTTAGTTTCCTTAAATTGTTAATCTTTATTTTTTCTTAAGTTTAAGGGTCCCGCCTGTAGGTCAATTTTTGGTTTAATCAAGCTCAGTTTATATTTTTCCTTAAGCTCAATATCACATGAGACGTCCTAATCAAATCTTTAATTTTACTCTCATCATCACATCTTTCATCAATAGCATAATTGATTTATATTTTTGCTAACAACTCACAAATCCTCCTAGTGCAAATTAGGGCAAAATTTTTTGTTTGTTTTGTTGTTTATGATTGCAGGCACCCACCTGGAGAACGAGGGGCAATATTTCATAAATTGATTTCAGGTTCAAATCAGAGAAGTACCAGGAGTCCGCTTGAAAAACGAGGTCAACTTTCAAGTTCAAGTCGGAGAGGCATCAGGAGGCCGCCCGAAGAACAAGGTCAACATTCAGTTTTTAAGTTCAAGTCAGAAGCATCAAGAGCCACCTAAAGAACGGGGTCAACTTTCAATTTTCACGTTCAAAAGCATCAGGAGCCTACCTGAAGAATAGGGTCAACTTTCAGTTTTCAAGATTTAAGTCAAAGACATCAGGAGTCCGCCTGAAGAATAGGGTCAATTTTTAGTTTTCAAGATTCAAGCCAAAGACAATAGGAGCCCGCCTGAAAAACAGGGTCAACTTTTAGTTTTCAAGATTCAAGTTAAAGACAACAAAATTCCGCGTGGAGAGTAGGGGCAATTTTTAGTTCAAATCAGAAGTAGCACGAGCCCACCCGAAAGACAAGGTTTGCAAGCTCAAGTCTATTCAAATTTCATGTTTATTCCAAGTCAAAGCAGTAGGATTCCGCATGAAGAGCAAGGTGAACTTCCACTTTTTTTCAAATCCAAGTCAGCAAGATGCCCACATGAAGAATATGGTGAATTTTCAGTTTCATATTGAAGGAGCAAGTGGATATTGAAAGAAGATTCAAGATAAGAAGTAGATATGATATTGTGTTTTTCTTTTATTTTTTCTGTAATGTTTCCTTTTATTTTTGATGTAACGGCAGGAACTGCGGACCGGAATCTCGACAGAACCTCAATCGGCTCTCCACATCGGTATTTCATCGCTTTTCCTACTTCTGAACTACATGTGGCCTGATTACTTTATAGTCAAGGATATGTAGGCAGCTCAGATACCGGGGCTCGGTTACATTCTCCTTTATTTTAGTTTTTGATCTCTCTAAAAATAAAAAATAAAAGATGCAAAAGATTTTGGTTCTCTCTATCTTCAATTTTTAGTTTCTGAGACATGTGATTTGAGGTTGGAAGCTGAGTCGATGCATCGTTCGAAGTGTGGTTCGTTGGTTCAGTTCGAACTTCGATCGTTTTTACAAGTTACAAGTCCCAGCTGTAGCGGCAACATTTTGGCCGTTGTAATTGTTGATTGTCGTCAATAGAAACTTTAATTTTCAGGTCCATCTCTCTTTCTCTTTTTATATCTTTGGTCTAAACCTTTGTAGTGGTTTGTTGGTGCTGGCATTTTCTCTTACAGCTTGTTTGGATGGTTGTTACCATGGTATCGTATTGTATTGTTTTCATCGAACAATGTTTGTTTTGATTGTTTAGTTAAAATTGGTTGTATTGTATTGTTAAATCCATTGTTTCGGAACAATGAAAA
>MU708124.1:112410-209587 GCA_026770625.1 Nicotiana glauca
TTTTTAATATTATTAACTTGTTCAACTAATTTCGATAGAATTTACATGAATTTAATTGCTTAATTTATATATAAGATATAATTAGTGATTAATTAGTAGAAAGTGATTTTCGTAAATAATTTTTATGTGTAATTCTTGATAAATTAAATATTTATTACAATTGAGGGTATTTTAGTAAACTTATCAGTTAAAGTACAGTACGATACAGTAAAACCAAACAACAAAATATTATTTAACAACAACAAACAATACAATCTATCCAAACATTGTATTCATAAAACGATACGATACAATACAATACAGTACAATATGATACATTATAAAACGATGAGGAACAGTGATCCAAACAGGGTGTTAGTCTCTATGATCTTTAGTCTTATTTTACTTGTCTTTTTAATGTATATTCATTCTTGCCTTGCTTGCGAAATCTTAGTTGATTTGCTACTGTTTGGGTCTATGCGTTTGTTGGATTTGCGCCGAATGTCTAAAGTTTTATGATTTATGTTGGATTTAGTTTCATTAGATTTATGACAGAAAATTGACTAAGTAATACTTATAAACCCTCTGTTCTTTCTTCATGGTTTTAGCAAACTATGTAATTGCACTCTTGGATTTAGAAGGTTTAACAAGGTTAAATGTTTTTGGTATTTTGGTCTATGATTGGATCTGTTGGTGTGTTAGCAAGCTGTGGCATTACATTTAGTTCTGGTTGTTGAGTCCATGAGAATAGGGAAAAGGCTAAAATAATTAAATTGTTTACATGCTTTAGTTCTCTTCTATTTATTTACTTTGTTATATTGTCCGCTAGCGACATGTCTAGGCTGACCATACCTGAGTAGGCAAACTTTAGGATATTGGTTAGTTTTGAAGCGAGAGGTCCCCTTAGTTAAATTTATCCAGAGAATGCCCCAAAAGATTTGTACATATTTTATTCCGGGGAATGCCCCGTAGTATTCTGTAATTGGAGGCCGTGGCGAACATCGTAGAAGAAGTAGCGTAGGATAATTTAGAACTTTAATTTTCTTTTATTTAGGTGGGGATGACCTCGAGCGTCTTCTGTGTTTAGTTTTGCTTTTTCTTTTTTGGTATGTTTTGACCTCAATCTGATTATTCTTAAAAGCCAACTTGATCATGTACACAACCGTACTAGTTACGAGACTCGGGGAATGCCTAACACCTTCTCCCCAAGTCAAATGAACCCCCTTACCTAGAATTTCTGGGGCAAATTGGCTTAAGAGTCAAATGTGTTTTAGGAAAATTCTTAGTTTAGATTCTTCCCTATTGGTAGGCACCAAGGTTAATGCATGAACAAACATGCACCAACTGGGTGGTATTTCAATAAATGTTATTCCCTCCGGTCCAAAATAAGTAATTTTTTGGATGTTTTCACACAGATTAAAAAATCCACCTTTTAGCATTAATTAATAATAAAATTGACCATATTAACGTTTACTATCTCACATAAACACTTCTAACACATATTCCAACACTATTTACTCCAAGGGCAATATAGGAAAAAAATAATTAATTCATTCTTGAAATCTGGAAAATTACTTATTTTGAACCACAAGAAAAAGGCAAAAAAATTACTTATTTTGGACGGGAGAGAGTAATTTTTACTACAAAATATGTTTTGACCACATGTTCATTACTGACAGGGACTCAAGTTCATAGCCAAGCAAAACGACGAGGAAGAGATGGGAGCACAAAGGAGTCCACCACCACCCACTTTTTTGGGATGTCCCAGTACGCTGCTACCAAAAGAAATGTTTGATCATAACGAGGCAGCTATGGAGCAAGACAAAGATAAACGTTCCAAAATGAAGGATGAAATTTTTGAGAAGGCTAGGAATTTTGAAGCACATTTGAGGTCCTGTTTACATTGTTGCCTCTTTCCTGATAGCTACGAATTTGAGAAGCAAACAATGGTCCAATTATGGGTGGCTGAAGGTTTTTTTGAACCAGAAGAAGGGGATAGAATGGAAGATCGAGCTCGTGCTCACTTTGATAACTTATTAGAAAAAGGATATGTCGTTGCTACTGAATTTGATAGCTTTAGGGTGCCAGTGAAATACAAGGTCACAGACGCGATGCATCGTTTTCTGCAAATTGCACCACAAGTAGGTGTAAGTTATCTGAAAGTAGAGGAAATTGATCAGTTGGGCAGTATCTCAGAACAGATGCCACACATATTTTTGATCTCAAAGAACATTAAACCCACAAGTTTTAAGATTCTCAGTAGGTTCAAGCATTTGCACTCGTTAGTGTTGCTTTGCAAACATGGTTCTTCTATGGGACGTGTACCAGAGGATCTTTTTTATAGCGTGAAGCAGTTGAGGAGTTTGAGTTTGCGTCGAAGTGGCATATTTGAAATACCAATTTCTATTAGGAGCTTAAAATCTTTGCGTTACTTCGATGCCTCAGGAACACCAATCAAGTGTTTGCCTGAATCTATAGTCCGTCTTCCATACTTGCAAACACTGAAACTTGATGGTTGTGCCAATCTTGTTGGGTTACCTTTGAATATAAGCAAATTAGCTAACCACCGGCACTTGGAGTTTGATATACACGGTCCAATGCCGCCTAATATGGGGAATCTAACCAATCTACAAACATTGAGAGCATTCCCGGTGGGTACGGAGGATGGTTGTCATATTGTGGAATTAAAGCATTTAGTTAACCTCAGGGAGTCATTTTGTATTTCGAGGCTTGAAAAAGTTTTGAGCTCCCATGAAGCGAAGGAAGCAGCCATGATCAATAAGAAATACATTCGTCAACTAGAGCTAAGATGGGGGTATCGTTGCAGTGGTAGTTCAAAAGTTGAAGAGGACATATTAGATTTCCTTAAACCTACTGCATGCCTTCAGAAATTGCGAATCCTTTTCTACCATGGTTCAATATTTCCCAGTTGGATAAACAATGGTTCATATCTCTGCAACATTGTTGATCTTACTCTACAGAGCTGCAAAAATTGCCTTGTCCTGCCATCACTTGGGGGATTACCATCACTAAAAGTTCTTTACATAGTTGAGTTTACGGAAGTGAGGTTTATTGATAATCACTTCCGTAGAAGTTATGGTAATGAAGTGGATCGTGCATTCCCAAAGCTAGAGAAGTTGACAATTGGTGGCATGCCTAGTCTAGAAGAGTGGTCGGGAGTGGAAAATGGTGACTTTCCCTGCCTTTCTTATTTAAGAATAAGTAGCTGCCCCAAACTGGTTGCCCTCGAATGGCTTTCATTTTTGTGTTCTCTAAAAAGTTTGGAGATAAGTGACTGTGAGAAAGTTTCCTCGCTGGCCAACTATAAGCTTTCATCGTTGCTTGTATATCTCAGTATAACAAATTGCCCAAACCTAAAAAAAAATATTCTGCAAGCCTGAAGCTAGTGTTGCGTCTCAGATAGCTCATGTGCCTTTTATACTGATGGATTTTGAGAAGATAAAGTTGAAGGACGGAGAAGACTAAGTGTTAAACCAAGGATTAATTTCCATGTACTTCTTACTCTATTAGGTATTTCCCTTCTTGTAATCCTCTTCTATCATTTCCTTTTTGCTTAATTAGTTTCCTTGGATGACTATTATCCTGGAATTATTGAGTTCGACAATTATACCTTTGATAGTGACGTAAATGCATAGTCAAACAATGGCACCCTAGTTTCTTTTACATTCTGCATATATGTTTTTAACCCCGGAAGTTCTCATTCATATTGCCTAATCTTTTACAATTCGAATGCAGCTTCTGAAGATGACATAGACAAATTATACGCTCAGCATTTTGTAGCAGTTCTCTATCAAAGAGATGGATGGATGATAGAGTTCCAGTTTGGAGACTAAACATTCGTATTACATATCTTGATTGTTTTGACTTAAAATGTTTATGCACATCTGAGATTCATTTTGACAAGCAGAAGGTTTCTGCCAACTTCAAGGTGCGACATTTGCTATGACTAGTTGTGATCTAGAGGGAAAACTGAACCTTTTTTTAGTACAACAGAACTGATTGAGCGAATGTGGGATTTTGAAAAAGTGGACATGGTTTTTGCTGTTTTTCTTGCTTGGGAGAAGGATGAAATTGTCAGTAAGGACTGAGCATCCTTAACATTTTCTTTAAATTGTGATGGATCTGTTAGTATTAGATTTTGAGAAAAAACTTGCTATTTTTATCTCTCCTTTTAGTTACTTGGAATTAACTCAATGTTTGGGGAAGAAGAAATATCTTTGAAACCTATCTTATTTATGTACAAAACTGAATAGAAAGCGACAAGATGCCGGCATTGTTTGCTAATAGCGTTGAGATTGTTGCGCTTCAAGAAACAAAACTTTAATCATTGGTGATGTTGTTTTCCAAAGGTTGCCAGTGGCACTAAATTACTCTATTTGATTCTTAAGTGTTGAAAGATGTCTCAGCAAATACGTGGCTTGTTAATGTTGTCTTGGTGAAAGGACCCAAATTTTGTCAATGGTAACAGCAAAGATGAGGATCATTTTTGGAAGATTTTAGTACGACTTTTATAAAAGGATAATCTAATAGGAACTTTTAAGAAAAAAATAGAAGGGACACGTTAAGGATTCTATCCATTTTAATGGAGATTTACCGAGGTTTAGCCACGATATACTATGACTCATCTTAATCAAGTGTTGTTTTGTTAATCACTGTACTATTTCCTTCATCCTTAATATTTTCAAATGGACTAATGTTAGAAATAAAATAAACTCATCGAAAGGTGGATGATAGAACAAGTTGTTATATATTGCACCTGTCGCCATGAAAATTGCTAAATGTATATAATCATGTGACTCACTACGTCACCGTCGTGAAAGGCAATGACCTCGCCAAAGAATAAGTGTCCTCTATTTTGCTGAAGAAGTTTGGCGAGACTCTTACGAGAGGGGAATTAACATGGTATTCACAGTTACTGGCCCGCTCCATGGAAACGTTCGAGAAAATGGCTGATAAGTTCGTAACCGCCCATGCCGGAGCCAAGAAGGCCGAAACAAGAGTAAACGCCATATTCTCTATCAAGCAGTTCGTGGGAAAATGACAAAGAGACTTACTCGCCCGGTTCAACAGAGTAAGGGTGACTATGTCGAGCTGTCACGATCCGTATTTTCCACCATCGGGAGTCGTGATGGCACCTACTGTCGGAGCTAGGCAAGCCAATCATTTAAACATTTTCTGATAACAACCCAACAATAATAATAATAACGAGTCATTTAAATAAAAGCGGTAGTCTTTAAGACATAGATAATGAAAACCCAAAATGCGGAAGTTTAATATTCCTCTACCCAAGACTGGTGTCGCTATCTCACGAGCCACTAAAGAGTGCTACAAACAAGTCTGAATAGAAATACATAAATGTCTGTCTCGGTACAATGAAAACAAACTGAGAACATAGAAAGGGACACCGGCCCGCGAGCGCCAGCTAGGCTACCTCGTAAGTCCCTGGACTGAAGTTAGCTTCCGGTCAATATCCTACTGTTGTGATCCAAAATCTGCTCCGGTACCGTGATCCGTGCAAAAGAGCACAGAAGTGTAGCATCAGCACAACCGACCCCTTTTCTGGTAAGTGCCTGGCCTAACCCCGGCGAAGTGGTGACGAGGCTAGACAGGACTACCAATCAACCTGTACAGTTCAATATATATATATATATATGGGAGAGTACAGTCCGAATATAAAGTCAATAATTTAAGTAAGAAATAGGGCAATAATAATAATTAATGAGAGCAGGAAAATCACAGTTGCACGGCATCAACCATCGTACTTTTACTCTCATTCTCACAAAAAATAATCAAATAAAGTGCACGGCATCACCCTTCGTGTTTTCCCTCACATAACTCTCATATCATGGCATAGAATGATCCATCGTGCAATTATAATCAAATCAGAGCACGGAATGTCCCTTCGTGCATAATTAATCAAAACGTGGCACGGAATGACCCTTCATGCAAATATAATCAAAACATGGCACAGAATGACCCTTCGTGCAAATATAATCAAAACATGGCACGGAATGACCCTTCGTGCAAATATAATCAAAATATGGCACGGAATGACCATTCGTGCATTATCACTCTTCCTCACCCAAACAGTAGTCACAACTAAACGAGGCGAGGGGATAAAAAAATAATAAGAAATGTCCCGGCAAGGGAATTATACAATTAACAGCTAAATCCCGGCAAAGGAGAATAATCAATATACTCAACCATCCCGGCAAGGGATTAATCATAATACCTTTTATTTCCTTCATTTCTTACCCAATAGTCTTTTTATTGTTCGAGCCAACGCTCCAAAGAATTCACAACTCACAATCAATCCTCATACTCTTCACATTTCATAGGATGCATCAATTAACATGGTAGAGTCACAACAATATCAGAATAAGTATAAACAAGGACCCACGGTCATGCTAGACATCGGTGTATAGATACTCGTCACCATGCCTATACACCGTACTCAACATTTAGCAATTAGAAAAAAATACCCTAATCCTATTCCCTCAAGCCAAAGTTAGATCAAACACTTACCTCAAATGCTCCAAACTCAACTCAAGCCTCTAGTATAGCTTTACCCTTCGAATTCACCACAAAACCACTCGAATCTAGTGACAAATTACTTGAATGTATCAACAATTGCTAATTGAATCAATTTGAATGCATGAAAATAAATTTTCCAAATGTTACTCAAAATTTCCCAAAACTCCCCCGGGCCCACGTGGTCAAAACCCGAGGTTCCAACCAAAACCCAGTTACCCATTCTCCCACGAGTTCATATCTATGATTTGTTTTGAAATCGGACCTCAAATTGAGGTCCAAATTCCCAAATTTAAGAAAACCTAGATTCTACCCAAAATCCCTATTTTCACCCATGAAGAACCTTGATTATAAGATGAAAATATGATAAATGATGTTGAAGATTGAAGAAATTAAGTGAAAGTCAACTTACAAATAGATTGGAGAAGGAAGAGTTCTTGAAAAATCGCCAATGGGTGTTTGGGTTTGAGAAATATGAAAAATGGGGCTTAAAATCGCCTAAGTATGAAAAATGCAGGTTGCAGATGTGGGAAATGCGAACCATTGCGAACCCAGCAAGCTTGGGAAATGCAAGGTTCTAATTTGCATTTGCGAACTCAGGCTAAAAGGGCGGGTTTCGCATTTGCGACAAAATGCGTCGCATTTGCGAACACTGGGAAATAAAGGGGACTTCGCATTTGCGAAGGAAATCTTGCAATTCCGAGACTGGGCAGGCCTGGGCCTTCTTCGCATTTGTGATAGGCCGTTCGAATTTGCGAACCAGGCTTCGCAATTGCGAATCCTGCAGGTCTGAAGCACCTGAAGCAAAAATCTGCAGTTCCAAAGTTTAAAATGCAACTCGACACCTATCCAAAACTCACACGAGCGCTCGGGACTCCAAACCAAACATACACACAACCTCAAAAACATCCTACGGACTTGCTCGCGCGATCAAATCGCTAAAATAACATCATATTCATCGGATTAAGCCTCAAAATTCACGATTTCTTTCAAATTTCATAAAACATCAAATTTTCCATTTTTAAGTCCGAAACACGTCAAATGACGTCCGTTTTCAACCAAACTTTACAGATAGCGCTTAACACATATTTAAGACCTGTTCCGGGCGTCAGAACCAAAATACGAGCCCGATACCATAGTCTTTTAATTAATTTTACTTTCCATTTTCCTTACTAAATTCCATAAAATAATTTCACAGAAAAATTCTTTTCCTCGGGTTCTAGACCTCGGATTTCGACTCCGGGCACATGCTCGAGTCCCATATTTTTCTACGGACCCTCCGAGACTGTCAAATTACGGGACCGGATCCGTTTACCAAAAATGTTGATCGAAGTCATCTTTAATCATTTTAAAGCCAAATTTTGATAATTTTCACAGAATTTAACATATAATATTTCTGGTTACGCGCCTTGACTGCGCACGCATATCGAGGCAAGAAAAAATGAGGTTTTCAAGGCCTCGGAAGCACGAAATGCAAGAGAAAACAGGTGATGACCTTTTGGGCTGTCACATTCTCTACCTCTAAAACAACCGTTCATCCTCGAACGGACAAAAGAAAGAAGTACCTGAGTCGGGAAATAGATGAGAATAATAGCTCCACATATCAGACTCGGACTCCTAGGTCGATGCCTCAAGAGGCTGACCTCTTCACTGAACACGCACTAAAGGAAAACTCTTCGACCTCAACTGTCGAACCTGCCGGTCTAGGATAGCTACCGGCTCCTCCTCGTAAGACTGGTCCTTGTCCAACTGGACAGTGCTAAAATCTAACACGTGGGATGGATCGCTGTGATACCTCCGAAGCATGGACACATGAAATACTGGATGCACGGATGACAAGCTGGGCGGCAAGGCAAGTCTTTAAGCCACCTCTCCCACACGATCGAGAATCTTAAATGTGCTAATAAACCTAGGGCTAAGCTTGCCCTTCTTCCCAAATCTCATCACGCCATTTATAGGCGACACTCGGAGCAAGACCCGCTCACCAACCATGAAAGCTACATCTAGAACCTTACGATTAGCATAAATATTTTGCCGCGACTGAGCGGAACGAAGCCTGTCCTGGATGATCTTGACCTTATCCAAGGCCTCTTGAAATAAATCTGTACCCAATAACCGAGCCTCTCCTAGCTCAAAATATCCGACTGGAGACCACATCGCCTACTATACAGCGCCTCATATGGAGCCATCTGAATGTTGGACTGGTAGCTGTTGTTGTAGGCAAAATCTGCTAAAGGCAAAAACTGGTCCCACGAGCCTCCAAAATCGATGACACAGGCTCGGAGCATATCCTCCAATATCTGAATAGTCCTCTCGGACTGGCCGTCCGTCTGAGGATGAAACGCTGTGCTCAACTAAACCTGGGTGCCTAACTCCTGCTGAACTGTTCTCAAGAAGCATGAGGTAAACTGTGTACCCCGGTCCGAAATGATAGATGCCGGTGCCCCATGAAGGCGAACAATATCCCGGATGTAGATCTCAGCTAACCTCTCCGATGAATAGGTGGCTGCAGTAGGAATAAAATGCACTGACTTGGTCAGCCTATCAACAATGACCCAAATAGCATCAAACTTCTTCCGAGTCATCGGAAGTCCAGTAACGAAATCCATGGTGATCCTCTCCCACTTCCACTCGGGAAGCTCAATCCTCTGAAACAAAACACCAGGCCTCTGATGCTCATACTTGTCCTGCTGACAGTTCAAACATCGAGCCATATATGCAACAATGTCTTTATTCATCCTACGCCACCAATAATGCTGCGGCAAGTCCTGGTACATCTTCGTGGCGCCCGGGTGAATAGAATACCGAGAACTATGGGCCTCCGCTAAGATCAACTCTCGAATCCCATCGACATTGGGCACACAAACTCGCCCCTGCAACCTTAAAACACCATCATCATATAAGATCACCTTCGTGGCACCTCTACACTGCACCGTGTCTCTCAGGACACATTAATGGGGATCATCAAACTATCAATCATGGATACGCTCCAATAAAGAAGAACAAGCGACCGTGAAAGCTGACACTCTGCTAGGTTCGGAACTGTCCAACCTCATAAACCCATTGGCCAAGGCCTGAATATCCCAAGCAAGCGGTCTCTGGCTGACCGAAACATAAGCAAGACTACCCATGCTGGCGGACTTCCTACTCAATGCATCGGCCACCACATTGGCTCTCCCCGGGTGGTACAAAATAGTAACATGATAATCCTTCAATAGCTCCAACCACCTCCACTACCTCAAATTCAACTCCTTCTGCTTGAACAAGTATTGCAGACTCTTGTGATCAGTGAACACCTCACATGTCACACCATATAAATAATGCCTCAAAATCTTCAAAGCATGAACAATGGCTGCCAATTCTAGATCATGAACCGGATAATTCTTCTCGTGGATCTTTAATTGCCTCGAAGCATAGCAATGACTCTGCCATCCTGCATCAATACCGCAACAAGCCCAATACGGGAAGCATCACAATAAACCATATAGGGTCCTGAGCCTGTGGGCAAAACCAATATCGATGCCATAGTTAGAGCTGTCTTGAGCTTTTGAAAGCTCTCCTCACACTCGTCTGACCATCTGAACTGGGCACCCTTCTGGGTTAACCTGGTCATCGGGGCTGCTATGGATGAAAATCCCTCTACGAACCGGTGGTAATAGCTTGCTAACCCTAAGAAACTACGAGTCTCAGTAGCTGATGCTGGTCGAGGCCAGTTCTTGACTGCCTCAATCTTCTTCGGGTCCACCTTAATACCCTCTGCTGATACAACATGACCCAAAAATTCATCCGAACTCAACCAGAACTCACACTTCGAGAACTTAGCATACAACTTACTATCCTTCAGAGTCTGAAGAACCACTCTGAGGTGCTGCTCGTGCTCCTCCTGGCTGCGGGAGTACACCAGAATATCATCAATAAAGACTATCATGAACAAGTCCAAGTAAGGTCTGAACACTCGGTTCATCAACTCCATAAATGTTGTTGGGGCATTGATCAGCCCAAATGACATGACTAGAAACTCATAATGCCCATATCGAGTGCGGAATGCTGTCTTAGGGACATCAGACACCCTAATCCTCAGCTGATGGTAGCCCGATCTCAAGTCTATATTTGAAAACACCTTTGCATCCTAAAGCTGGTCAAACAAATCATCAATCCTCGGTAGTGGATACTTGTTCTTTATCGTCACCTTGTTCAACTGCCGGTAATCAATGCACATCCTCATCGATCCATCCTTTTTCTTCACAAATAACACTGGCGCACCCCAAGGAGGAACACTACGCCTGATAAAACCCTTCTCTAGCAAATCTTGCAACTGGTCCTTTAACTCCTTCAACTCTGGCGGGGCCATGCGATACGACAGAATAGAAATGGGTTGCGTGCCTGGAGCCAGATCAATACAGAAATCAATATCCCTGTCGGGCGGCATACGGGGCAGGTCTGAAGGAAAAAACCTTGGGGAACTCCCGAACAATAGGAACATAGTCAATAGAAGGAACCTCTGTGCTGGAATCGCGAACATATGCCAGATAAGCTAAACACCTCTTCTTTACCATGCGTCAAGCCTTCACATATGAAATAACACTGTGGGTGGCATGTCCTGGGGTCCCTCTCCACTCCAATTGGGGCAAATCTGGCAAAGCCAAGGTCACGGTCTTGGCGTGACAATCCAAGATAGCATGATACGGGGACAACCAATCCATCCCTAATATGACATCGAAATCGACCATGTCTAAGAGCAATAAATCAACACGGGTCTCAAGACCCTCAAACACTACCACACAGGAATGATGGACTCGGTCGACCACTATAGAATAACCCACCGGTGTAGATGCATAAACAGGGATACCCAAAGCATCACTAGGCATAGCCAGGTAGGGTGCAAAATAAGACGACACATATAAATACGTAGACCCAAGGTCAAATAGCACTGAAGCATCCCTATCACAAACCAGAATAGTACCTGTAATAACATCATCTGAAGACTCAGCCTCTGGCCTGGCTGGCAAAGCATAACACCGGGGCTGGGCCCCACCTCCCTGAACCATGTCTCTGGGACGATCGACTACTGACTGGCCTCTACCTCTGCCGGTCCGAGCTCCACTTCTACGGTCTCTACCTCCACCTCTATGATCCTTACCCCCGCCTCTAGTTGGCTGGGCGAGCTGTGGATCACCTGGTGCCTGAATCATGGGGCGAGGACCCTGCTGCTGAGAGCTACTCGAGGCTCGAGGGCAAAATCTGACAATGTGACTGGGGTCACCACAACCCTAACAAGCCCTCGGCTGCTGAGACTGCTGGCCCTATCGACCTGAATGTCCTCCCTGGAAGCTCTGAAGTGGAGGTGCACTGATGGGCTTCTGATCAGAAAAATGCTGCTGAGAACCACCACCGCCTTGAGTACCATGAGAAACCTGGAGTGCTGACTGAAAGGGCCTCGGTGAATGGCCTCTACCATAAGAATCCCTACCTCTAGACGAGGTACCACTGAACCTACCAGAATGATGAGGCCTTTTATTTGACACATGACCACCTCCTCGTGCAAGGGCCATATCAACTCTGCGGGCCGATTGGCCGCCCCCTGAAAAAAATCTCACTGCCGTCTCCCATAGCCATCTGGAGACGGATCAGCTGAATAAATCCATCAATAAACCTCTGCACCCTCTCTCGCTCTGTGGGGAGTATAACAATAGCATGGCGTGCCAAATCAATGAACCGAGTCTCATACTGCATGACTATCATGGAGCCCTGCTGGAGGCGCTCGAACTGCCTGTGAAGTGCCTCCCGCTGAGTAACTGGGAGAAACTTCTCCAAAAACAACTCTAGGAACTGATCCCATGTCAATGCTGGCGACCCTGCTAGTCTAGATAAACAATATTCTCTTCACCAAGTCTTGGCGGATCCTGCAAGCCGAAAGGTGGCGAAGTCGACCCCATTGGTCTCCACAATACCCATAGTCTGAAGGATCTCATGGCAGATGAATAAGAAATCCTGTGGATCCTCTGATGAAGCACCGCTGAATGTGGTGGTGAAGAGCTTGGAGAACCGATAAAGTCTCCACAAATCATCCGAAGACATAGCCGCTCCATCGTCGGCCTGGGCTGCAACACCTGGTTGAGCTGCCACAGCTGGTTGAACCACTGGGACATGAGCCTGGGGAGCTACCTGCTCCGGAGTACGTGTAGTAGGAGTCTGAACTCCTCCTCCAGCCTGAGAAGCGGCTAGTGCTACTGGAAGCATACCCGCTCTGGTGACACTCTCTATAAAGCCTGCCAATCTGACTAAAGCGTCCTGAAGATCTGGGGTGACCATGACCCTTCCTGGGACCTGAGCTGGGCCCACTGGAGCTGTTGGGGTTGGAACCTCCTCATTATAGTCAATATGAGGCTCCACATCTGGGACTGCTGCCCGGGGCTGAGCTCTGCCCCTGCCTCGGCCTCTGCCCCTTGCAGGAGCTGCTGTTTGGAGCTCGGGCTGCTGTGCGGTAGAAGAGGAAGCATGTGTTCTCACCATCTGCGAAAGAACATAGTGGAAATAAAATCATTATATGAGAAACAGAATCGCATGACAAGAAAGAACAAAAGTGAAACTTTTCCAAACTCCGTATCCTTTAGGGGATAAATACAGACGTCACTGTACCAATCCCTCAGACTCTACCAAGTTTGTCCGTGAGTAGCGAGACTTATGTAACCTAAAGCTCTGATAGCAACTTGTCACGACCCGAATTTCCCACCATCGGGAGTCGTAATGGCGCCTACTATCGGAGCTAGGCAAGCCAAACATGTAAATATTTTCTGATAACAACCCAACAATAATAATAATAATAACGAGTCATTTAAATAAAAGCGGAAGTCTTTAAAACATAGAAAATGAAAACTTAAAATGCGAAAGTTTAATATTCCTCTACCCAAGACTGGTGTCGCTATCTCACGAGCCACTAAAGAGTGCTACAAACAAGTATGAATAGAAATACATAAATGTCTGTCTCGGTACAATGAAAACAAACTGAGAACATAGAAAGGGACTCTGGCCCGCGAGCGCCAGCTAGGCCACCTCATAAGTCCCTGGACTGAAGTTAGCTTCCGGTCAATATCCTACTGCTGTGGTCCAAAAGCTGCTCTGATACCGTGATCTGTGCAAAAGAGCACAGAAGTTTAGCATCATCACAACCGACCCCATGTGCTGGTAAGTGCCAGGCCTAACCCTGGCGAAATAGTGACGAGGCTAGACATGACTACCAATCAACCTGTACAGTTCAATATATATATGCAATAAATGGGAAGAATACATAAATTAAACAGTTAAGAGGGAGGGAAGCATACTATGGGGGAGTACAGTCCGGATATAAAGTCAACAATTTAAGTAAGAAATAGGGCAAAAACAATAATTAATGAGAGTAGGAAAATCAACAGTTGCACGGCATCAAGCTTTGTACTTTAACTCTCATTCTCACCAAAAACAATCAAATAAAGTGCACGGCATCACCCTTCGTGTTTTCCTTCACATAACTCTCATATCATGGCACGGAATGATTCTTCGTGAAATTATAATCAAATCAGAGCACGGAATATCCCTTCGTGCATAATTAATCAAAACGTGGCACGAAATGACCCTTCGTGCAAATATAATCAAAACATGTCACGGAATGACCCTTCGTGCAAATATAATCAAAACATGACACGGAATGACCCTTCGTGCAAATATAATCAAAACATGACACGGAATGACCCTTCGTGCAAATATAATCAAAACATGGCACAGAATGACCCTCGTGCAAATATAATCAAAACACGGCACGTAATGACCCTTCGTGCATTGTCACTCTTCCTCAGCCAAACAGTAGTCACAACCAAATGGGCGAGGGGACAAACAAATAATAAGAAATGTCCTGGCAATGGTATTACACAATTAACAGCTAAATCCCGGCAAGGGAGAATAATCAATATACTCAAACCATCCCGATAAGGGATTAATCATAATACCTTTTATTGCCTTCATTTCTTACCCAATAGTCTTTTTATTGCTCGAGCCAACACTCCAAAGAATTTACAACTCTCAATCAATCCTCATACGCTTCACATTTCATAGGATTCATCAATTAACATGGTAGAGTCACAACAATATCGGAATAAGTACAAACAAGGACCCACGGTCATGCTAGACAACGGTGTATAGATACTCGTCACCATGCCTATACACCGTACTCAACATTTAGCAATTAGAAAACAACACCCTAATCCTATTTCCTCAAGCCAAAGTTAGATCAAACACTTACCTCAAATGCTCCAAACTCAACTCAAGCCTCTAGTATAGCTTTACCCTTCGAATTCACTACAAAACCACTCGAATCTAGTCACAAATTACTTGAATGTATCAACAATTGCTAGTTGAATCAATTTGAATGCATGAAAATGAATTTCCCAAAGGTTTACTCAAAATTTCCAAAATGCCCCTGGGCCCACGTGGTCAAAACCCGAGGTTCCAACCAAAACCCAGTTACCCATTCTCCCACGAGTTCATATCTATGTGTTTTGAAATCGGACCTCAAATTGAGGTCCAAAGTCCCAAATTTAAGAAAACCTAGATTCTACCCAAAATCCTCATTTTCACCCATGAAGAACCTTGATTTTAAGATGAAAACATGATAAATGATGTTAAAGATTGAAGAAATTAAGTGAAAGTCAACTTACAAATGGATTGGAGAAGGAAGAGTTCTTGAAAAATAGCCAATGGGTGTTTGGGTTTGAGAAATATGAAAAATGGAGCTTAAAATCATTTAAGTATGAAAAATGCAGGTTGCAGATGTGGCAAATGCGAACCTGGGTTCGCAAACAGGCTTGGGAAATGCGAGGTTCTAGTTCGCATTTGCGAACTCAGGCTAAAAGGGCGGGTTACGCATTTGCGACAAAATGCGTCGCATTTGCGAACACTGGGAAATAAAGGGGACTTCGCATTTCTGAAGGAAATCTCACAATTGCGAGACTGGGCAGGCCTGGGCCTTTTTCGCATTTGCGATGGGCCGTTCGCATTTGCGAACCAGGCTTCGCAATTGCGAAGCCTGCAGGTCTAAAGCACCTGAAGCAAAATCTACAGTTCCAAAGTTTAAAATGCAACTCGACACCTATCCAAAGCTCACAGAGCCATCGGGGCTCCAAACCAAACATACACACAACCTCAAAAACATCCTACGGACTTGCTCGCGCGAACAAATTGCCAAAATAACATCATATACATCGGATTAAGCCTCAAAATCCATGATTTCTTTCAAATTTCATAAAACATCAAATTTTCCATTTTTAAGTCTGAAACACGTCAAATGACGTATATTTTCAGCCAACTTTACAGATAGCGCTTAACACATATTTAAGATCTATTCCGGGCATCGTAACCAAAATACGAGCCCGATACCATAGTCTTTTAATCAATTTTCCTTTCCATTTTCCTTACTAAATTTCGGAAAACAATTTCAGAGAAAAATTCTTTTCCTCGGGTTCGAGACCTCGAATTTCGACTCCGGGCATATGCCCGAGTCCCATATTTTTCTATGGTCCCTCCAAGACTGTTAAATCACGGGTCCAGGTTAGTTTACCAAAAATATTGACCGAAGTTAACTTTAATCATTTTAAAGCCACATTTTGAAAATTTTCACAGAATTTAACATATAATCTTTTCGGTTACGCGCCCGGACTGTGCACACATATCGAGGCAAGAAAAAATGAGGTTTTCAAGGCCTGAAAAGCATGAAATGCAAGAGAAAACAAGTGATGACCCTTTGGGTCGTCACACGAGCATACCCGAAGGGATGGTAGTCATCGCTTTCCAGAACGCACTGAGTAGGGATGGTTTAAGAGCAACTAGAAAACTGTTGAGCCGATTGATGAAATATCCCCAACCACTTGGGACGAAATACACAATGCTTATTTTGAGGTCTAAGCAGACGAGGAAGACCTCAATGAACTAACTCACCAGCTAACATCAGTGCAAACCAAATCCAGAAAAGAACGACATTAGGAGGGATCACCCAGTTCTGCGATCCAAAAGGGAACGACACCAACCATATGTCAAGGCGGCCACTGCACCTTCCCCTCGCGATGAAGAAGGCCCATCCAGGCCAATGACAGGGACCCACCAGAATGAAAAAGGTATGCCCCCTTTATTATCTGCTCATAATTTTTGTGTATCGCCTAAAGAAATAGGCTACGCTCTTAAGAAACTCGGAACAAAGGTGAAGTGGAAGCCAAAGATGAGATCAGACCCGAACACCACAAAATTCGATGCCCTATGTGAATTCCACCAGGAACGCAGGCACAAAACTAAAGATCACATTGCCCTCAGACAAGAAGTCGTAAACATATTGTGGCAAGGAAACCTCAAAGAGCTGTCAAGAGTCAAGGAGAGAACCAATTTCACAAGAGGACGTGAACACCAAGGCCTGTCGAAGCTCAAACGGTCTATCATATGCGAAATTCACCACCACTAACAAGCTCAAGCGGTCTATCTTACATGAACGACATGACGTACTCGAAGAAAGTATAATCTTCGATGAGTCAGATGCCGACGGTTTTACTTTTCCTCGTATTGATGCCCTCGTTATTACTTTACACATTTTAGATACCGATGTAAAACACATCATGGTGGACGATGGAAATGGAGCATGCATTATCCATCCCCGAGTCCTGACCCAAATGACACTCGAGGACAAGATAGTGCCACACTACATCATGCTAACTGTCTTTAATAATGTAGTTGAACGGACATCTAAGGAAATTACACACCCCATCTTGGTGGCGACGTGACTTTGGAGACGATATTCCACATCATAGACTATGCCACCGCGTATAACTCCATCGTGGGAAGACCATAGATATATCCCATGAGAGTCGTCCCCTCCAATCTATACCAAGTAATTAAATTCCCAACACCATGGGAAATACTCAGCATACATGGAGAACAACGCACGTCCTGGGAATACTATCGCATAGCCTTAGACATCATGACAACTCAACAAAAAAATGACAAGCAAAAAAAGGCATAACAATTAACATGACCGTGGTCGACACAAGAAGAGACCGGGGACATCATCATGGATCCTTTCACGATCAAAGCTACAGATTCGACAATATAAGACCTCGATCTCGTCCCATTGGATCACAACAACCATAGAAAAAAGGCCTATATTGGCTGCAAACTCCGAGAACTAGGAAATTCATTCAGTTATTAATATCTAATGTAGATTTTTTTGCCTTCAACCATGCAGATATATCGGGAATCCCAAGGGAAATTGCCAAACACGAATTAAAAGTCGATCCATTCCACCCTAGTGAAACCGGTCAGGCATAAATTCAACTTCTCCATCAACGATGTTGTCTGCGAGGAGGTGAAAATGTTGTTAGAGAATATATCCATTAGGGTGTCGAAGTACCCCAAGTGGATTACCAACGTAGTGGTGGTAAAAAAGAAAAACGAGAAATGACGGATGTGCTTGGATTTCACATACTTGAACAAAGCATTTCCGAAAGATTCATTCTCATTACCCCATATCGACCAACTCATCGACGTAACAGCCAGGCACAAACTATTGAGTTTCTTGGATGCTTACTCAAGCTATAACCAAATTCTTATGGAAGAAGAAGACTAGGAGAAGACCACATTCATAACCCACCAAAGAACATATTGTTATAGGGTCATGCCATTTGGGCTGAAAAACGCGGGGGTTTACATATCAAAGATTGGTAACAAAGATGTTCAAAGACCAGCTGGGTAAGACCATGAAGGTATATATAGACAACATGTTGGTCAAGTCCGAAAACTTTTGAAGGAAACTTTTGACATACTAAGCTGATACGAAATAAAGTTGAACTCGAAGAAATGCATCACAAATATGATCTTTTCAAAAATCTAGTTTTGGAAGACCAATGACAAGATCGCGTTTATAAGGTTTTATAAGGTTTTTGAATATTATACATGTTAGCATCGCCAAGCTTCCTATGCCATACCCAGAGATCATCAATCACAGATGCTATACAATTTTGATTACCAAGACTATCTACATTACTAATAATATAGACATTCATGTCTCTATTACTAGAAAGAATAACTTTACCTTATTCGTCTTCAATAAACCAACCATGTTTTTTGAAACGAACCTCATAGTCATTGTCACATAGTTGACTGATAGTGAGAAGATTGTAACCAAGTTCATCAACCAGGTATACTTCATCTATATCACATGTTGAGCTGAGATGAACTCTTCCAACTCTAATTATATTTCCTTTTGATTTGTCTCCATTCCTTCACCTAATTTGGTGACCATTAGGAACAATTGTTTGTCACCAGTCATATGTCTGGAACATGCACAATTAAGATACCATTTCCCTTTGCTATTCTTCTTGTGATGTTCCTGCAGAAAAAGAAAATTACTTGTTTTAGGTACCCAAGCTTGCTCTGGTCCTGAATGGTTAGTATTGCGAGTATTTGCTTGACTGGAGGGCTCGGGTCGCCAGACCCATCTCCTATTATTCTTGAACCTGCAATGGTTAGAAGTATGACCAAGTTTTCCACAATAGAAACATGAGGGATTATTAGAGTTTTCAGGGGCATTTTCTCCTCTGATTCTAAACCTGCAATAGTTAGAGATTTGCCCATTTTTACCTCAATGAGTACATGAAGAAGGATTTCTAGTTCTAGGTGGAGGATTATGAGAAACAAAATGATTTGATCTAACTAAGCTATGACTGGTGGATTTTTGTAATCCATTTAGTTGAAGTTAAAGTACATTAACTTCATCTTGAAGCATATCTCTTTCAATTTCACATACTTCTAACTTCAAAGCCCAATCTTTCTTTTCTCTTTGGATTTTTTGAAGTTCATTCTGAACTTTCTCAAGATATACAAGAGATATGCCAATAAATTCTTGAAGTTCATGACAGTTAGGACATGTAGGGAGACGTACCGCACTTGTACCTTCGTCTGCCATGAGACCAAGTTCACCTAAGTTTTCATCGCTATCTCCATCGATGTCCATAAAGCACATGTTGGGGATTTGTTCATGCTCAGATTCTTCTTCATCACTCCAAGCTCCAAAGAATTTCTTCTTTTGAAAGTTCCTGCTGAGTTTCTTCTTCAGTTTAGGGCATTCAGCTTGAATGTGTCTATGTTTTCCACATTCATAGCATCTTTCATCATTTTATCATTATCATTGTTCATCCTTCCTTTTCTAAAGTTTGATTTACCTCTCTTACTACTTCTATTTTTTCTCATCATACTTGTTACAACTTGAGACAGCATAGCTATGTTTTCATCTTGTTCTCCTCCTTCCTCTTCCTCTTTATTTTCTGTTTTAACTACAATTGCTTTGAATGCAACTGTCTTCTTCTTTTTTTGTTGAATCTTCCTGTTTAAGTGTATTTTCTCAAAAGAAATTAGATCACCTCTAATTTCATCATTGGATATTTTGTTAAGATCTTGATATTTCAGAGCAATGACTTTGGGTTTCCAAATCATGGGAAGACTTCTTAGAATTTTTCTGACTTTTTCTCCGCTTTTTATTGGTATACTAAATGACTTTAAATCTCTATAGATTTTGCTGAACCTGGAGAACATTTCCTCAACAGATTCTCCATCCTTCATTTGAAATAATTCAGAGTTTGGAACTAGGAGATTGATCCTTGTTTCTTTCTTTGTTGGTTCCTTTATATGTGACCTCTAATTTATCTCACATTTCCTTTGCAATTTTACAGCTTGATATCTTTTCATATTCTTCTCCACTGTATCATTGTACATAAGATTTTTGCTTTAGCATTCACTGTTATGACAACTGATTGTTCTTTAGTGTGGTCATTTAAGTCAAGTAGATTAGTTGATACTATGACTTGACCTTTTTCATCTTTCTTTGGCGGAATTGGAAGATTTTCCTTTTTGATCATGCACTAAACTTTAATGTCATATGACATAGTATTGGTCTCCAAACATACTTTCTAGTGAGGAAAGTGCTGGCAGTTGAAATACGGGGGTTGTACCTGAGAAGTTCCTTCTTGAAATAGTGCTCCAACGAAGATATTTGATCCCATGATCTTTTCCTTAGTAGCTGTTAAGCAAAGTTTGTAAGCCTTGCTCTGATACCAATTGAAAGTACAAAGGGGTGGAGGAGGGGAGGGGGTTCAATTGTAACTGATTTAAAAATCTTTGTTGACTAAGTGTAAGTTTAGTCGACTAGACTTTGCACAGTAAATGATTTTAGTAGGAATGAACTAAATGAGCAGAAAGGCAAAAGAAGGCACAACAATTTTTATAGTGGTTCAGTAACTGTGTGGTACCTACGTCCAATTCCCTTGGGTCACAAGAGTTCTCTTAGATCTCTGTTAAATATTTACAGTAGTGATGGTTTTAGTACGTTCACCATCCACGATGTACAACAACAGTGATTTTTGCAATGTTGACACAACTCTTGTTTTGTGTTTTAACTCTTCCTATCTTTTGTGACACTTGTGGACTCAAGAATACAATGTTTGTACTAAGAACTAGAAAGGCTTAGAAACAGATTATGTTGTTGCGTATACATCTTCTTGAGTTTCCCAGTCTTCTTATAGGAGAGTTTGAGTAGCCATTGCAGACTGATCTTTGATTGACACACAAAATCCTCTAAGAGATTTGACCCAAGGGATGCCTCTGAATCCTGCACAAGAGATAGGCTGGATTCATTTACGTCCTTCCCCTTTCATATCCATATTCAAGGGCATGATATTTGGTTTGATTTGGTTGATCAATCTTCAGTATCTTTAGATTCTAAATTAGTCCTTGAAGTACGGCCTGGTATTCTTTAGCAGTTGCACTTGATATGTTTCCTTCCTGAAAGCCTCGACGTCCTTTGATTTAGCCTTGACTTCCTTTAGCACCTAGATTTGATCCTCCCTCCCCCCCTTTGATGGCTTTGAATTCCTTTGATTTTGCATTATTCTTGTTGTCTTTTATCTCGTTTCCTTTTTGATGTCCTTAATAAAAGGACTTCCTCTGAAGTAGTGCTACTTCCTAATTTCCTACATTCAAATGGATACAATTAGATTTTCACTATTGTCATCATTGAATGTTAGGTGTAACATAGTGTGCTATCTTGTCAAAGAAAAAAAGATACAAATCATGGATACATCTACTAAAAAATCCAACCAAAACCGCTTGGGGATTGGGTTAATATTAGACTAGTCAAAGATAGTATAGTATTAAATCATAGGGATTGGGTTAAATAATGCTCAAAGAAATCTTCAGCTTAGCACTATTATGGAAAATCAACCTTTGATTTTGATTTATTAACTATTTAAGCATAAAAACTATGATTCTAAATTGTGAATGAATAATGGAAATTTAGTGACTAAGTAGTGACGATTGAATATCAAGGTGAGAAACAAGGGTTTTGACAAGATGTGTGATCATCTATTACTATGGGTAACTCTGTGTTATGTTCACTCTTAGCTTCTATTGAGTCTTCCAATTTCAACAGATGATTAGGCTATCTTGAGGATTCAAATTCTTATTCCGAATGAATTAGAGTGCGCTAAACAACCTAATGATATGTGCTGTGAAAATGTGCAATAATATGTTGAACGAGTGATCTTATGAAGAATGTCTCTCGACTATTCTTCTAACCTGGGTCAATTAATAACTCTATAAGCTCTTCCTATTACCTATGAGAGTCCTGAAATCAACCCAAACAAGATAATACAATGCAAATTGCAACACCACTTCTCTTTCGGTTAAAGTAAAACCACAATTAGCTTGTAGTTCATTTAATAACTCATTCGGGCAATTAAGACAAAGCAAACACAGAACAATAGTCAAATCACAATATATGTCAATAACTCTAAGAAATATTACTCCATAGGGGAGAAGTTGTTCATCGCAAGAGTATTAAGATAACAAGAAAACATACAATCCCCAAATCAAATAAACTTGCGTATTGAATGAATTGGATGTAGTGTTCAACATCTATGTTGTTTGATTACCTTCTTCTCTCCTAAAGTTTCTACAAAATTGGAGATACCTTATTTTGGGACGAGCTAGGCTTCATATAGGTCAAAAGACTGCCTCCAAAATTTCAAAATTAGGACTGGGTCGAATTCCCGGAGACGGACGTGCACAGTCGCGCACCTGGGAGTATGACTGTTCTCATGGCCGAGCACCTCTCTTAGACTTCTGTAGCACTTGCACGCTCAGTGCACGTTGAGGGTCGATTGTGAGCGGACGCGCACGAGAATTTCTTTTTTCTCAACTTGTTTTTCTCCCACTAAGTGCATTATTCGTCCATTGATCCCCTATGTGTCACCTGCATTGAAAGACAACATATTAGACCCAAATTAGACCAAATCTCTATCGAATCAACCAAATCAAAGATGCAAAGAATATTAAGTAACTTTAAGCTCATCATGGCTCAATAAGTTTACCTTCAAGATCTCATCCTAGCACCCAAAGAATTGAAGAAGAACTTAACAGGCTTCAAGCATGGGGAAGATGAGGTGCATTAACTAGAGAGGCCATATGCAATGACCTGTCTGGATTTGAAGAGTTGCACAATTGTATGGACCATTGCCTCAACGTGCCACTCACCCTTCATGTCCTCTCCCATCATCAAAAGAAGAAATGGCTTGATGAGTTATTGGACAGTTCCGTGAGAATTCTTGATATATGTGGCTTGACTAGGGACATCGTATCGTAGTTTAAGGAAAATGTTCGAGATCTTCAGTCCACACTGAGAAGAAGAAAAGCATATTTGATATTTGAAGCCAGCATAGATGTGTACAAAAACTTGAGGAAGAATATGAAGATGGACGCGAAACAATTGATTGCAGCTTTGAAGAAAATGAATAAGGAGATATCATGCTCAATTTCATTAGATGTTGATCATCATGTCTCATCTGTGATTAGAGCATTAAAGGAAGTTAATACTGCAGGCATCAGTGTTTTCCAAATGGTGTTGAGTTTCTTGTCGCTGCCAATTTCTAGGCCAAAGACAATCAAATGGTCTTTGGTCACAAGATTGGTGCAGAAGGGACAAGTGTCCATAGAAGATCAACATAGCAACATAAATTGTAAAGAATAGCAAAAGAAGAGTATTATTTGGAAACCTTCTACTAGCCCAAGATCGTTAAATAATATTGGAGGATTCAACTAAAGAAGAGGAAGTTTTCAAAATAGAAGAAAAGTTTTGGAGAGGAGAACTTTATTTAGGAAAGAAGGCTTTCTTGATTTTTTCTTCTTACAAATGTCTAAGACTACTCCTATTTATACTTGTCTAGGGATTATTCTAGATATAAAAATAATCTAGACAATTCTATCACCTTCTACTAATATCTTCCTTAAATATCCAAGATTCTAGAATATCTAGATTTTTCTTAACTTCCCATTCTAGAATATCTAGATATGTCTACTAGATAAATATCAAGAATACTACACTAGGAAATTGTAGAGAATTCAATGTTTTCCAAAAATCAACTTTACTTTATTTTTCTCACACTCCCCCTTAAATTGATTTTTTGGAATCTATCCCAAGCTTCTCGCGGAAGAACTCAACTGATGCTTTAAGACGTGTCTTGGTGAAGATTTCAGCACTATTTTTCTGGCTCGTCTTGCTTCCCCAAATACTGAAGGTTCTTTAATTGGTCTTGCAAAGGAACATGAGTATGTGCTGATGAAATTTTCATCTCTAAAACGAGCTGGCTTGACAATAGTTCGTTTTGGTCTTCCCGAACCACATGAATCATCTTCTTGTTGAGTTTCATGTTGTTGAGTTCTCGGGATCCCCCTTTCTCTTAGCTCATCGACAACTGTATTATCTAAAGAAGTACTCGTGATGGGCAAATTTGATGCTTCAGTGTTCAAGGGTTTATAACCTGCCCTTTCTTGCGTAAATCCATTATACAAAGAGACTTCATCGAATATGACATCTCTTGAAACAACAAAGAGATGAGTCTTAGGATCCATGCATTTCCATCCCTTTTTCCTTTCACCATATCCGATAAAGATGCATTTCCTTGTCTTGGCATCCAACTTTCTTCGTTGAGAATCTGGAATGTGAAAATAACAAATAAAGCCAGAAACCCTGAGGTGTTTCACGCTAGGCTTTTCTCCAAATATTAATTCATAGGGAGACTTCATATTATTTGGAGAAAGCGGCATCCTGTTAATCACATATACTGTACATTTCATACCTTCAGCCCACAAGGCTCTAGGTAAATTCTTGGCATGAAGCCAACTCTTACATGTATCAGTTAAGTGTCGGATCTTCCATTCAGCCACTCCATTTTGTTATGGCATACCAGAGCATGTTAGCTTTCTTTTAATGCCATGCTGATGATAAAAGGAAAGAAACTCATCTGACGTGAACTCACCACCATTATCAGTTCGCAACTGCCTTATTCTAGAATCGAGTTCACTTTCAACTGTTTCTTTGAACTCCACAAACTTACTGAAAACTTTTGACTAGTGATTCACAAATAAACCCAAGTGAATCTAGTAAAATCATCAATTAAAATTAGCACATAAGAATAGCCTGAAAATGAAGGAGTTCTCATTGGCCCGATCAAGTCACTGTGAATAAGTTCTAGTGGGGCATTGCACCTTGACAAGGATCTCTCAAATGGAAGACGATGTGCCTTTCCATATTGACATCCTTCACAAACTTTTCCTCCACCAAAATTTCTTAAGTTAGGCAAACCTTTTACTAGATTCAACTTTACCATGGCTTTTACTTTATCCATTCTTAGATGTCCAAGTCTACCATGCCAAAGATGTGTATTATCATTGCTACTCATCTTCTCAATATATGGATTAGAGGCAGATAAGACATATAAATCTTTAACTCTCTTACCTGAGTGAACGATATCTGCCTTGAGAACCTTGATATTTTGGAGGAACTTCACATCATGTGGGCCAAATAGCAAATAATTTCCAGCATCTACAGCATTTACAACTAAAAATATATTTTTCTTCATACCTGAAACATGAAAGACACTGTTGAGGGTAATAGTGTCTTTTTGCTTCTCGTTGATCACAACAGTACCTTCCTTCTTCACATTATGGACTGTATTATGTACTGTAACAAAAACATCATGTCCGCTGTATTCGTAAAAAATGGAGAATTTAGATTGATCTCCAGTGAGATGGTGCCCATATCCTGAATCCACGATCCAGTCTCTTTCAAAATTTATGGAAGTCATGGCATTTATTGCTCGAGTTTCCGTTGTGAAGCACTTTCTCCAGTCTTCTTCTTTTTCTTCTTCAGCAACTTTATTGGTTTGAGCCATCTTATTCTCTTTGGCTCGACAATATCTTTTTATGTGACTGACTTTGCCACAACGGTAATATTTTAAAAGCCTTTTATTGTTACTGGAAGACTCCCCCTTCTTTCCTGGCGAGCTTAAACCACTTGAGGATTGAAAGTGCATGATATCTCTTAATTTCCCTTTAAAATTCCTCTTATCAGCGACACGAGCATTTCCTTCCCCTTCTTTGATAGATACACCAGCCATCTGTTTGGTTAATAGCTCTTGTGACGATAGAAAATTTTCAAATTCTTCCAAAGACGGTTGTTTAACCCATCCTTGAATTGATGTAACAAAGGGAATATATTCTGACTTTAAACCACGAATAATAATTCTTCTTATTCATGCTTCAGACATGGCCTCATCCGTATTCAATAGAGAAATTTTGGAACACAAATTTTTAACCTTCAAAAAATACTCAGCGATAGAGAGATTACCTTGAGTGGTGTTAGCTAACTCATTCTCTAAAATCTGTAGTCGAACTTCATCCTTTTGTTGAACCGCCGATCGAAGGTCCTCCATATTTCATGAGCTGATTTACACCTTATAATATGATCAAACAAATTGGAAGAGATAAACCACTTCAGGATAAATTTCGCCTTAGCATTAATCTTCTTCCACTTGCGCATTGCTATTTTCTGGTACGTCAGCAGGAGGACTTGCGTTACTCCCATTGAAAACTTCCCACAAATCCTCACCTACAAGGTATGACTCCATACAACTCTTTCATACCTTGTAGTTGGACTGGTTCAATAACTCCATCCCCAGTCCATTAACACGACTACCTAAATCCATTTAGAGAAACCAGTTGAATCAACCACTAGCCTGACCTTAAAATCCAGAAGTCATCTTATGGATCTGATACCATGTAAAGAATAGCAAAAGAAGAGTATTATTTGGAAACCTTCTGCTAGTCCAAGATCATTAAATAATATTGGAGGATTCAACTAAAGAAGAGGAAGCTTTCAAAAGAGAAGAAAAGTTTTGGAGAGGATAACTTTGTTTAGGAAAGAAGGCTTTCTTATTTTTTGCTTCTTACAAATGCCTAAGGCTACTCCTATTTATACTTGTCTATGGATGATTCTAGATACAAAAATAATCTAGACAATTCTATCACCTTCTACTAATATCTTCCTTAAATATCCAAGACTCTAGAATATCTAGATTTTTCTTAACTTCTCATTCTAGAATATGTCTACTAGATACATATCAAGAATACTATACTAGGACATTGTCGAGAAATCTATATTCCTCCAAAAAAATTAACTTTACTTTATTTTTCTTGAGCTAGAAGTCATTGACAGTAGTGACTTAACTGAGGCTGACAAGGTCAAGATCACGCTGAGTAAACTGGAGATATTGGAGTTTCAGCTTGAACTCATTGAAAATGGACTACAGAGTACTTTTAGATGTTTGATGAGATCAAGAAGCTCTGTTCTTAATACTATATCATGCCAATGACTTCTCGCGGCAAATTTTACACCTATTAAACCTCCATGGAATCCAACTTTATAGGATATGCATAAAGGGCAGCCCAATACATTAAGCTCCAGCTATGCGCGGGGTACGGGGAAGGGCTGGACCACAAGGGTCTATTGTACATAGCTTTACCCTGCATTTCTGTAAAAAGCTATTTCCATGGCTTGAATCCGTGACCTCCTGTTTACCAGTTACATGATATACATATGAATTTCAATTTTACATATGTAATACAAATAATATATGTGTAGAGAAAATGCGAGTTTATACTCAATGTTGGAACTTTGTCCATCCCTGAGATCTTTCCTTTGCTATTTTAGTGAGTTTGTTTGGTATCATTTTTATAATATTTGCTACTGCAAATTAAAAACAGGTAAATCCTCAAACAAGTTAAAAGGAACTTATCAGACCTCTAATGAATATCTGCAAGAGTTAGCCTCGATTAGGGCCGGGCATATATCGGATAAAACCGATAACCCGAACCGTTAATTTTTTATTGCGTTAACAGTATCGGGTTATTAGGTTAACGGTTCGATAATGATTTAGAATTTTTTTATTATTGGGTTATCGGTTCGGGCATCGATTTGCCAATTTTGTTATTGGGATAACCGATAACCCAATAAGAATTAATAAAATTAATGACTTTACCCTTAAGTATATACAAATGTTAGGGGCTTCAGTTCATTCTCTCTTATTCTTTCTCAACCCCACTCTTCAATTGTTTTATCTTCATTCTTTATAGACCTTACTAGCGCAAGTTTTTAGTATACTATACGTGAATTATTCTCTTTTTTGCTTAGCTCCAGAGAATTGTCTTTTCTTTTTTGCTTAACTTTAGATTGAGTTATGTTATTGGGAAAACCGATAACCGAACCGATAATGATCGATGATCGATTAACCGATACCCGATAACCGATATCTTATCGGTTATGTTATTGGTTTATCAAATTTGTAAACCGATAACCGATATGCTAAATCGATAATATTCATAACCGAACCGAACCGAACCGACCGATGTCCACCCCTAGCCTCAATGACAGACAGCCTTGCAGTCCTGTTAATATAGTTACTCCCTCCGTTTCATATTAAATGAGGTACTTTCCTTTGTAGTCTGTTTCAAAACAAATGACACATTTCTAAATTTGGAAACAATTTAACTTTAAACTCTTTCATTTTACCCATTTATCCTTAATGAGAAGCTTTTATAGTCACACAAATATCATGGCCCCACAAACTTTTTACCCCTTAAACTTTTAAGACCACAAGTTTCAAAATTCTTCTTTTTTTTCCTTAAACTTCGTGCCGAGTCAAACTACCTCATCAAATATGAAACGGAGGGAGTATGATTTACCAATTGCAACTGTACTTCTTACCAGTTACCACTTTCTATATAATGATCGTTCAATTAAAATTCCTTATTAGAAGATAGGTATGAACCTGGCTTTAGGGAAAAAGATATTTATAGCAACTTAATGGCAAATTGCTTGTCATCTTATTGAGATAGAACACCAAAAGAATATTTGAATTCAACTCACTAGATAAATTGGGGTAAAAACAAGATAAGAGGGAAGGAAGCTGCCCAGTACCGACCTTTAGCATTGGACATCCTCCACCTGAAACCCTCTGAGACTTGTTTATTTATGACTGATAATTAAAACAAATGTTTGGTGCAAGTAAGACTAGAGTACGCTTGGCATTAATAAAAACGTGTTGTGTAAGGGTCCACTTCATGTTACCTGTTGGTTGCAGGGAACATTAGAAGAACAAGCCACTCGTGCACAGCTATTAAAAAATCATATATACGACCTTCTTCCATTACATGTCTTAAAAACACAGCTATCTACACTTGACATTTAAAGTTGAACACGAAGTTCTTGAGCTGACGCGCCATTCGTGTGCCAATTTGAATATTGGCTGAAGCCACATGGTAAGCATCTTAATTGCTATATATCCGGTAGCAATGGCACAATGCTTGGGAAGCCCAGGAGGAAGCTGACCTGTAACTGAAGCCACATATGAAGGCAAAGTCACATTATTTTTTCGATTCCACGACAGTGAAGACTAAAGAAATGACAACTGATTATAGCTTTTGCTTGCCAAATGAATATCAGTTCACCAAATTCAAAGGCATATCCACATGGCCACATTATAATCACATGCTCAGCGTCCCACTTTTAATTTCTGCCTAACTACCTATATAAATAACCTTGATCTGATGTTCATTGCTCATCAGGAAATTTAGTCTCTTCTCACAAAGAAAAAAGTAAGACACAAACAGCCATGGCTACTCTTTCTTTTTCAAAAGCCAAGCCCTTTCGATCAATCAGTTTGCCTGTCAGATCGCACCCTACCACTCGAAGAGTTGAAGAGACGCTCAATAAGCTCAATGGGTTGGAGACATCAGTTGCACTAACAGCGGAAACAATCTTTAACAGCTTGCTCGGTTTGGAAGAGTTACAAAGGTGCATGGATGATCTAGTTCTTAACACGCCTCAAACTCTTCAGATACTCTCCCAACACCAACACAGGAAATGGTTTGAGGAGTTATTAGAGAAGTCAGTTAGGATTCTTGATGTTTGTGGCACTACAAGAGAAATTGTCTGTCAATATAAGGAAAATGTAAGAGCTCTTCAATCCTCACTCAGAAGACGAAAAAGAGATTCCAGTGCAGAAGCTGGAATCGCAAGATTCACCACTTTCAGCAAGAAAATGAAGAAGGAAACCAAAAGATTAGTGTTGGCTCTGAAGCAAGTAGATTGTGAGACTTTCTCCTCAGCGTTCCTGGAAGCAGATCAGGAGACAATAGCTGTGATTAGAGCACTAAAGGAAGCTAATGCAGTTTGTATTTTGGTTATCCAAAATATCTTGTCCCTCTTGTCTGTGCCACTTTTGAAGCCGAAGCAGCCAAAATGGCCATTGGTTGCAAAATTGGCAAACGGAAGAAGACAACAAGAAGACCTAAAAAGCAGCACGAACTTGGAAACAAGATTGGAGACTTTTGAGGCTCAACTTGACAGCATCGAAAAGGGATTGGAGGGAACATTTAGGAGCCTGGTTAGATCAAGAAGCTTGCTCCTGAATGTTTTCTCCTGTTAAATGTTCCTACTCCATTAACTGAATAGTTCACCATATTCTGTACATGAACAATTTTGTACCTATTCTAGAAATATACAATACACAAATTGAAAAGTTATACTCCAAACTTCTTGTATTTTCGCTCTATCTGGCTTATCTGACTCCCTTCTCCCCCTACCTAAGAAACATCAATCTGAAAAGAAAAAAAATCAGATATGATATGCATCTCACGTGTTACAACTTAGAAGCAGAGACGGATACAAAATTTAAATTTTATTGGTTCAAACTAATTATATTTTTAAAGTTATGGGTCATATTTACTATATATTATAATTTTAATAATTTTTACACATAAATTTATACTCCGCACTAAAAATACTAGGTTCAATTGAACCCGATACCAAAGGGCTGGATCCGCCCCTGCTTAGAAGACAGCTTAAAGTTTCCTGAACAGAACTTATAAAACTTGCTTGAGCTTGGATTTTCCAACAAGAAGCCTATAGTAGATGTTAGCTCAAGTTTCACGTATTCAAAAAAGAAGATGCTGGTAAAGATACAAACAAATATAGGAAAGAAAATGAGGGTGTTTGGCTAAGCTTATAAGCCGGTCAAACTGGCTTATAAACACCTTTTAACTTATCCACGCGTTTAGTAAACACTCGAAGTGCTTATAAGCTAAAATCAGTCATAAGTCATAAGCTGGTCACCCCCAGCTTATGGCTTTTCAGTTTATAAGCTCTTTTAGTTTGACCAACACTTTTACTAGTTTATCCTTAATAATATTTTCTAATTCACAAAATACTTTTCCCAAAATAAATTTCTTGACTTTCTCTTCATTATTTATTCGTTATTAATTCTTTTCTTTAGAAAGAAATTTTCAATTTATAATCTTATGAAAAAAAAAACAAGGGTATTTTAGTCATTTTAACAAAAGAATAGCTTATCAGTACTTTTTAATCAAACACATCAACTGCTTATTATCATTTTCAACACTTCTATCCAAACACGTAAATGCTTATTTTAAAAATCAGTTTCAGCACTTAAATAAACTTTTCAGCACTAGAAGCTTATCAGCTACAATCAGCTAATCCAAACGAGCTCAATATCATGTGAAGAATTTATCAAGGAAGATTATTTTCAGAGATTTAATCTCCGAGCGTCATAGAAGAAATAATATTTGAAAGTAAATTTCAAATATTGAATGACTTACTGCAATATCAGAAGAAGAATCTATGGAAATTATAGACGGAAAATTTTTCAACATCTTGAAAAGAAAGTTGCTAGAATCATGTAGAAGATCTATTATTTTGTGGAAGAAAAATACTACATGGAAAAGATACTACAAGACCAAGGAAGAATATATTTTCTATGGAAAGAAAATATGGATGTAGTACAATCAATATTATGAAAAGAGATTATTTTTCAAGACCAAGAAAGAAATATTTTCGATATAATAGGAGAAGAATATATTTTCTATGGAAAGCAAATATCAATGCTATAGAAGATTAATTTCTAAGATAAAGAAAGGAATATTTCCAATAGGAGTTCAAAGATGCTATTATAATTTATGGGAAAATATTCTTAATACATTTCATCTTTGGATGGAAAGAGAATAATGTAGGAAATAAGTTTGAGTTCCATATAAAGAATGACTATTGCTCTTATGGAAATTCATGAATATTGAATCAAGACTATGGAAGGTCGAAGACGATGCATGCGGAGATGCAACAAAAATTATTATGAAATGTAAGGTTTTATAAAGAAGATCAACCAAGATATTGCATTCAAATGAAGAGAAAATATTCTACTGCCATAAAAGAAAAAGAATCCTGTACGCAAGGACTCTTGTGTTGGTACTCAATGAAGATTTTACATATTCAAAAAAGGAAAGTGAAGACAATTAAGATCTGTCCAAATACAAGAAGTCAAACAAGGAGAGGAAATCAATATTGCAAGATGTCTATGGTATATCCATCTATAAAGGAGTGCCAAGTCAATATACTATCCATATTCATACAAGTGACAGATCTGCAAATTATGGAAACAAATAAAGGACAGCGATCAAATTTTCTTGGGTTATGCAATAGCAGAACAAGTTGAAATGGCTATAAATATACAAGCTTTATGAAAGAAGAAAGTACGTAACCTTCTATACAATCGTCTACCCAACTGAAAGTTCTTTATTTTATTCTTAACAAGCATTTTAATTCACTTTTAGATTTACTGTGTACACAAACGAGAGAAGAGAGACAGAAAAATATTGGAGAGGTAGTGTGTCTGAGGGGTTGTGTCATTATTCGTTTCTTTGGTGAGCGAGTGAAAACCAAAGGGTCGTTGTTGGTGAGTGAGTGAAAATCAATCCAGTAAATGTTGAAAATCACTAATAGTTTTGGTGCAGGCTGTCTCAGCAGAAGTTGACTAGATCTGAAGAGTAATTGACTAGAAATTTAAAAATATTGCAATTCATCCCTCTCTTGTACTTTCAGCAGATGCATTTTCTAATAACAGATTTTCATTGTATCCTGTGAATTGATTCAATAAGTTAATTTAGCAACTATGTGTTACCCAATTACCGGTAAAACGTAGTAATTGTTCAAAATTATTCTTAAACATTTAGAGATGGATCAGGGAAGATGAAAGAAATTATTGGTTTGTGAAAGTCCTAAATAATTAATGAGCCACCCGTGCACAGCTATGTAAAAATTAAACTGTCTTAAACTTCGTCCGGGGTATCTTAGAAAACAATCATTTTCAGAAAGATGTAGTACTCCAGTAAGTTTTCTAGTTAATTAGCTTTGGCCTGGGAGCATGTGCTGCAATTATGGAATCTGTAATCTACAGAGCCAACAAGCCAAACGTGTATCAATTTATTAATGTAACAGAAGCTCCTCAAAACGAGACACCAATTAAGCTAAGCCAAATAATTCATTTAATTGAAAAGACTTAAAAAACAAGTGATTAGATCCTTTGTTCGACAAATGCATTGAAGTTCACAAAAATCATTGGGCCATACGCGTGGCCACTTTATTAGATCCTTCGAAGCTTTAAAAACCTCATTTTAATCCTCCTTGATTTGCATGCATAGTCTAGGGTGTGTTTTCGCAAAGCTTTTATGTTAAAAACTGTGAAAAATATGAAATTTCTGCTTTGGAAACCATTTGAGTTGACTTCGATCAATATTTAGAGCAAACAGATTCGGATTCATGTTTTGACGGTCCAGGGGGGTCTGTATCATACTTTGGGACTTGGGCTTATGTCCGAACTCGAATTCGGAAGTCCCTAGCCTAAGTTATTAGACTTTGTTGAAATTTGAAAGTTAAACGTTTAATGAATTTGAAATGTTTGACCAATAGTTGACTTTTTGAATATCGGGTCCGTATTTTAGTTCTGGAATCTGGTATAGATCCAATACCATATTTATGACTTGTCTGTGAAATTTGGTGAGAAACGAGTTTGGTTTGACGTGATTCGGACGTTCAGTTGTGAAAATAGAAGTTTCAAAATTTTTCTTGAAAATTTCATTTGATTTGATGCTCAATTCGTAGTTCTAGGCATTATTTTTGCGATTTGATCACGCAAACAAGTTCGTATGATATTTTAAGACTTGTATGCATGTTTGATTTGGAGCCCCGAGGGTTCGGTGAGTTTCGGATTGGCTACAGAGTGAAAATTAGACTTAGGACATTGCTCGTGTGCTTTAATTTTTGTTGCAGGTCTCAGACCTCGCAATTGCAAGATCAAGCTTCGCATTTGCGACCACTGATGGATTGGCATTTGAGAGCTACTCATCGCATTTGCGACGAGTAGCAAGGAAGGCCAGAGTTCGCATTTGCGAATAAAATTTTGCATTTGCGAAAAGGGACAGGGGAAGGCAATGATTGCAAATACAATCAAATGGTCGCATTTTCGGAAGTCATAGTTCTCAATTGCAAGGAAAGCAGAGCTGTGGAGGTCTTCGCATTTGTGGGGTCCAGGTTGCAGATACTGATCAAAATGGGACTTAGATGAGATTTTTGATTCATTCTTCAAATTTCAAACTCAAGAACCCAAGAGGCGATTTTTCAAAGAACTTTTCGTTCCCAAATTATTGGTAAGTGATTATAAACTAGTCTCTTTCAATCTTCTACTACTTTTCATAAGATTTCAACCTAAAATCTAGAATTTTTATGGTGGAAATTGGGGGTTTGGGTAAAATTAGGGATTTTTTAAAAAGGGGATTTAGACCTCAAAACGAGGTCAGATTCCAAAATAAATTACATAACCAGAATCGGGGGTGAATGGGTAATTGAGTTTTGGTCCGAATTTCGGGTTTATACCAAGCGACCTCAGGTCTTAGCTTTTGCTGACTTTTTCAATAATGACCTAAATTGTATTCTTTGCAATCATGGGTAGTTCCCAAGGCTTAATTTGAATCGTTCGGTTGGTAATTTGCTAGATTCTATTGGGTTAGAGGCTTGCTTGAAAGGCAAAGTTGTGGTTGAGCTTTGAGTTTGGTCTTTGGAGCGAAGTAAGTGTCGTGGTTAATCTTGCTACATGTTTAGTTGTTGGGTACAATGTATACGTGAGGTGACGAGTACTTATGTGTTGTTGTTGGGTTATAGCATGCGGGTGGGACTTGCTCTTTGTAATTGTTGCTTTCCATGATTATACTATCCATTCTTAGACTAGTTAATTGTTAAAATGATCGTCCTATCATGTTTATGAGCTTTGGTGATAATTGATTATTGATTCCGTATTAAGATTGGTATTGTGGAACCGTCATTGAAGTATAGCTTATACTTATTGATCCTATCTCCCTTTTTTTACTTGTTCATTGTTATGTGGTAAGGGAGAGTGTTAATGTACGAAGCGTGATGTCGTGCCGTATGTGAGTGTTAATGCATAAAGGGTGATACCGTGCCATATTGTGAGTGTTAATGCATGAAAGGTGCTGTTGTGCCATGTTATGAGTGTTAATGCACGAAGGGTCATGTCGTGTCATTTCTATTGATTTATATTGTGAGGTTGATAGTAAAAGTACGAAGGGTGATTCCATGCACTTTTCCTTACCGAGTTTAAGTATTTTCACTGGTCAAAGGCATAATGGCTGTCCTGGTCATCATCTCTATCGAAATTCTCATATCTTGTATCCCCTTTAGCATGCCCCCCTCCCGATACTACTTGTCTAGCTCTTATTTGTTGTTATTTTGTACATATATCGTTATCTGCATAGGTTTATTATGTAGGTGTCTTGTCATAGCCTCGTCACTAATACGTCGATGTTAGACTTGACACTTACGAATACATGGAGTCGGTTGTACTCATACTGCACTATGCACTTCTTGTGTAGATTTTGGTACCGGCCCTAGCTGATCATAAGGTTAGCAGCTGGACTTGCTTGTCGGATACCCAAGGTAGATCTTCTGGCGTCTGCAGACCCTGGAGTCCCTTCCTAGTTTCTTTATTATGCTGTTTCCTTTCTTTCAAAACAGTTGTATTTTCTTTTAGACTTTGAGTCTAGTAACTCTTTGAAGCTCGCGAATCGTGACATCTGATCTGAGTTGTATCAGTTATTATGGGTTTTATGTTATTCCACAAACTCGGTTTTAGCTTCTATTTAGCTTAATTGTTTTTGCTGTTAAAATTGATTGAAGTTGATTTAAGAATCCTTTAACATTGGCTTGCCTAGAAAATAAAATATTAGACGCCATCACGGTTTCGAAAGTTGGAATTTCGGGTCATGATAAGTTGGTATTAGAGAACTAGATTGCCTAGGTCTCACAATTCAAAAGCAGGCTTAGTAGAGTCTGGAGGATCGTTATAGGCGTACTTATCTTCCAGAGGCTATGAAGTTTAGGAACAAATTTCACTTATATTCTTCTCTGTCATGCGATTTTGGTTCTCTCATTGCTAATTGAACTCTTCTACTCTTGATCTCTAGCAGATGGCAAGAACACGTTCAACATCTTCGGCTGAGCAGCAGCCAGAGCCCTCGGCATAGAGCTCGAGCAACCACACCAGTAGTGGAGCCTCAGGTAGAATTTGACGAGGAGGTTCCAGCCTAGACTGTTCCTTCCGGACCAGCTCAGGTCTCGGAAGGGTTCATTGCCACCCCAGAGCTTCAGGACACCTTGGTCTATTTTGTGTGCATTGTGGAGAGTCTGGCATAGGCCGGCACACTCCCTATGCACCAACCATCTCTCAGGCTAGGGGGGGATCACAGACTCCTACAACTCAGACTCCGGAGTAGATGGTTCCCCACACAGCTAGTTGGGGTAATTCAGCCGGTCGTTACGGCGTAGGCCGGTGATGGACCATCTTGTCTTTTGAGGCTTTATAGAGATTGGACAGGTTTACTAAGCTCTTTCCAGTTCACTTTAGTGGTGCATCTTCAGAGGACCCCCAGGATTATCTTGACAGTTATCTTGAGGTGCTACGGAACATGAGTATAATAGAGACCAATGGAGTTGATTTTGCTGAATTTCAGATGTCAGGTTCCGCCAAGAAATGGTGCAGGGATTATGTGTTGACCATACCAGCTAGGTCGCCGGCTCTTACTTGGGACCAGTTCTCTCAGATATTTCTTGAGAAGTTCCTTCCTGTCACACTTAGAGAGGACTATCGAAGGTAGTTCGAGCTTCTTCAGCAGGGCACTATGTCTGTTACCCAGTATGAGACCCGCTTTGTGGATCTGGCCCGTCATGCTATTCTTCTACATACTACGGAGAGAGAGAGAGAGACAGAGGGTGGGAGATTCATTGAGGGACTTGCTCAGCCTATCAAGTCGCAGATGGCTAAAGAGACTGGGAGTGAGATTTCTTTTTTCAGACGGCTACCAATGTCGTTAGGTGAATCGAGATGGCTCTTGCATAGAGGGGAGGTTAGGGGTATGACAAGAGCCCTCAGCATTCTGGTGGATTCAGTGGTGCCTCATCTGGAGGCAGGGGTACTTTTGGTAGAGGACATCCTCCCAGGCCATTTTATTTAGCACTCTAGACATCCCATAGTGCTTCGGGTGGTTGTGGCCCTCATATCCATTTTTTCGACCAGCTAGCCTACAGTGCACCACCAACTCCTATTAGTGCACCTATGCTCCAGAATTTTTAGGGTGGTTACTCAGACCGATAGGGTATCTTTCATGGTCAACATTCACATCGGCTGAGGTCCTGTTATACTTGTGGTGATCCAAGACACATTGCTAGACTTTTCCCTCGAGCATCGAGAAGTTCTCAGCATTAGGGTGCTCGTGCCATGGTCCCGGCACCGGGTGCTTCACTGCCCGCTCAGCTAGCTAGGGGTAGGGTCAAGTAGCTAGAGCTGGAGGTCAGGACATTAGAGGTGGAGGTCAGGATGATAGAGGTGGAGGCCAGCCAGCCAAAGCCATCCTCAAGATGTAGTTCGGAGTGATGGGGCCCTTCTCCGATGCTATGCCTTTCTATCCAGGCCTGAGACCGAATCATATGATGATATTATCACATGTACGATTTTAGTTTGCAGTAGAGATGACTCAATTCAATTTGATTTGGGTTCTACTTATTCATACATGTCATCCTATTTTGCTTTATATTTGGTTGTGCCTCGTGATTCTTTGAGTGCTCCTATGTATGTGTCCACACTCGTGGGTGATGCTATTGTTGTCGATCATGTTTATCGTTTATGTGTTGTTACCCTTGGGAGTCTTAAGACTCGTGTAGATCTTCTACTTCTCGATATGGTAGATTTTAATGTCATCTTGGGTATGAATTGACTGTCACCTTATCACGCTATACTGGATTGTCACGCGAAGACGGTGACCTTAGCTTTGCCGGGGTTGCCTCTATTAGTGTGGAGAGGGATTCCTGACCATTCTACCAGCAGGGTTATCTCTTATGTGACGTCTTGGCATATGGTCCAGAAGGGGTGTCTAGCTTACTTGGCATATGTCCACGACCCTAGTCCGAAGGTTCCTTCCATGGATTCAGTACCAATTGTTCGTGAGTTTCTAGAGGTGTTTCCTGCAGACCTATCGGGGATTCCACCTAACCGAGATAACGATTTCTGTATTGATTTGGCTCCGGGCACTCGGCCTATTTCTATTTTGCCATACCGCATGGCCCCACCAGAGTTGAAAGAAATGAAGGAGCAATTGCAAGATTTGTTTGATAAGGGCTTTATTAGACCTAGTGTCTCGCCCTGGGGTGCGCCCATATTGTTTGTAAAGAAGAAGGATGTATCGATGAGGATATGCATAGATCATCAACAGTTGGACAAAGTCACCATCAAGAACAAGTATCCATTGCCAAGGATTGGTGACTTATATGATCAGCTTCAGGGTGTCAAACTGTTTTCGAAGATTGATTTGAGTTCTGGCTACCATCAGTTGAGGATTTGGGCATCCGATGTCTCTACGACAATTTTTAGGACTAGATATTGGCATTATGAGTTTCTAGTGATGTCATTTGTGCTAATAAATTCCCCATCAGTGTTTATGGATTTAATGAACCGGGTGTTCAAGCCCTATTTGGATTCCTTTATGATTGTGTTTCTTGATGATATTTTGATCTACTCCTACAGTGTGCAGAGTGCAGTATCAGTAAAACCGACCCCATGTACTAGTAAGTGCCGAGCCTAACCTCGACGAAGTAGTGACGAGGCTAAGGTGGGTCACCTCTACTATAACATGTATGCAATTTATAATAATAACAGAATAATGGAAATACTGAACAAAATTAAACAGCCAACCAAAAATGATAACCAGAGCCTCAAAAAAAAGTAGTATCATTCAGAATTACCAATCTTTACCAGTTCAAAAAATAATACAAAGGATAACACATCTAAAAAAAATGGAAACATATAAGTTGTTGTGGCGCGCAACCCGATCCCATCAGACAACACATAATCCTCCGTTATTTCACCATAGAAATATCAATATAATAATATAGATCTGTTGTGGTGCGCAACCCTATCCCACCATATATCAGTATCAATGTCATAGTTCACCCTTATTTTACTATATCAATCCATCTTTATTTCACCTGTTGCGGCGTGCAACCGATCCATCGTATAAACATATTCACTCTTATTCCACCATATCAACCCACTCTTATTACACCTGGTGCGGCGTGCAACTCGATCCCACCATATCAATACCAAACACTCAATATACATAATTAGATCATCAGTGGAAACTATAAAGCCTTTACGATCAATAAATACCAAACTGAAACAAAAAGGGAAACCTTGTTCAATATAGACTCTACACAATTAGTACTACACAGCGAGACCAATCCTGCAATTTACAATTATAAGGTGAATACAAGTAAAGTTAAGCAAATAGCAAAGATTCGTGAAAATATGAAAAAAACTAACATCATTAACGGGAGAAAACATTGATCAACAGGTAGCCGTTAAGCCTGGAAAGAATGTAGAGCATATAACCGTTAACACAGGAAGGGGAATAATTAAGGAAAAATGGTAAATCAGGGAAAACAGATAATTTGGCGGCATATAAGCACTCGGCCACCTCACATATACGATGCTCACATGAGAATCACATAGCAAATAGTACGAGGGTTCCTAATTCCCTCAAGTCAAGTTAGACACAACACTAAGAAACGAAAAAAAAGGTTAGACACAACACTTACCTCACTCCAAAGAGCACTCAAAGCTTAACAACGACTTTGCCTTTCAAACTAGCCTCTAAACCAACAACATCCATCAAATTACCAACCAAACGATTCAAAATAAACCTTATTTCACCCACAGTCATAAAGAATTCAATTTAGGCCATTATTGAAAAAGTCAACAAAAGTTATCACCCGGGCCTGCTTAATCCAAACCAAAAAATTTGGACCTGAACCCAACTACCCATTTACTCCAGAGCCCGGATATACAATTAGTTTTGGACTCCGACCTCAATCTGAGGTCTAAGTCCCAAAATTTTGAAATCACTAGTTTCTACCCAAAAACCCCCAATTTCACCATGAAAACCTTAGATTCTAGGTTGAAATATTTAAAATGAAGTGAATGATTGAAAGAAACTAGTTTAGAACCACTTACCTATGATTCGTGGAAGAAAATCGCCTCTTGTGGTTTCGGTTTTGAAAATTTGATGAATGGGAGAAAAACCCCATCTAAGTCACTTTTACTAATTGTAGATGTCAAAAATCCGACATAAAATTTGCAATTGCGAAGTCCACAAATGCGAGAAACCCATCACATTTGCGAAGATTCTAACATTTCTGCCATCTTCGCAAATGCGAAGAAAAGTTTGCAAATGCAAACTAAGCTAGCTGCAAATGCGATCCATTGATCGCAAATGCAAAGAATGCCTCCCACTATCCCAGTTCACAAATGCGAATGCTAGACTTCAGAGCCACTCTTTAAAAATGCGATGAGTGAATTAAAAATACGAACCCAACAATGGTCGCAAATGCGATTCTTGACCACGCATTTGCGAGGTCTGAGACCTGCAACAAAATATCTGATGCACAACAATGTTCTAAGTCCTATTTTCACTCCGTAGCCTATCCGAAACTCACCCAAGCCCTCAGGGTTCCAAACCAAACATGTACACAAGTCTTAAAACATCATACGAACTCGATCGCGCGATCAAATTGCCATAATAACACCTAGAACTACGCATTTGGCACCAAATCAAATTAACTTTTCAAGAAAACTTTAAATCTTCTAATTTCTTAATCGGACGTCCGAATCACGTCAAACCAACTCCATTTTTTACCAAATTTCACGGACAAGTAATAAATAGGGTATTGGACCTATAATGGGTTTCGGAACCAAAAATACGGATGCGATATCCAAAAGGAAACTATGGGTCAAACCTTTCAAATTCATTAAGTCTTTAACTTTCAAATTTTGACAAAGTTTGATATCTTGGGCTAGAGACTTTCGATTTCTATTTTGTGCATACACCCAAGTTTTAAATTATGATATGGACCTAGCGGGACCGTCAAAACACAAATTCGGGTCCGATTACCAAAAATATTGATCGAAGTCAACTCAAATAAACTATTAAGACAAAAATTCTTATTTTATTAACTTTCAACATAAAAGCTTTTTGAAAACACACCCGGACTGTGCAAAATCAAGTTTTGAAACATAAGATGACCTTTGGGTCATCACACGAGCGCATTATTCAAATATTGGAGGATATGCTCCGTGACTGTGTTATAGACTTCGGAGGCTCTTGGGATCAGTTCTTTCCACTTATGAGTTTTCCTACAATAAAAACTATTAGTTAAGCATTCAGATGGATCCCTATGAGGCATTATATGGTAGGCGGTGCCGATCTCTAGTTGGATGGTTCGAGCCCGGGGAGACTCGATTATTGGGTACAGATTTGGTACAGGATTCCTTGGATAAGGTCAAGATTATTCATGATCGACTTCATAAAATAATCTTGCATTTATTCAGAGAGTGGGTGAGGTGGCTTACAAGCTTGCATTGCCACCCAGTTTATCAGTGGTTTATCCAGTATTCCATGTATCTATTCAACGAAGTTATCACAATAATCTATCCCACGTGTTAGATTTCAGCTCTGTCCAGTTGGACAAGGATTTGACTTATGAGGAGGAGCCGATGGCTATTTTAGCCCAGCACGTTCGTCAGTTGAGGTCGAAGAGTTATCCTTCAATTTGACTGCAGTGGAGAGGTTAGCTCATTGAGCCAGCTACATGGGTGTCCGAGTTGGACATGCAGAGTAGATATCCCCACCTTTTTACCAGCCCAGGTACTTTTCTATGTCCGTTCGAGGACGAACGATTGTTTTAGAGTTGGATAATGTGATAACCCGATAGGTCATCTAATGTTTTTGAACCTAATTTTGTGCTTTGAAGCTTTGAAAACCTCATTTTAACCCTCCTCAATTTTCGTGCATAGTCCGACATGTTTCCAAAAGCTATTATGTTAAAAACTATGAAAAATATGAAATTATTGCTTTGGAAACTATTTGAGTTGACTTCAGTCAACGTTTTGAGCAAACGAACCCAAATTCGTGTTTTTTTTTCTGGTGGATCCGAATGGTAATTTGGGACTTGGCCGTATGCCCGAAATCGAATTCGGAAGTCCCTAGCCCTATCGAACTTTGTTGAAATTTGAAAGTTAAAGCCTTAATGAATTTGAAATGTTTGACCAATAGTTGACTTTTTGGATATCAGGTCCGTATTTTGGTTCCAGAATACAATTTAGGTCCAATACCATATTTATGACTTGTCCGCGAAATTTGATAAGAAATAGAGTTGGTTTGACATGATTTGGACGTTTGGTTGTGAAAATACAAGTTTCAAAGTTTTCTTGGAAATTTTATTTGATTTGATGCTCAATTCATAGTACTAGGTGTTATTTTGGCGATTTGATCGCGCGAGCAAGTTTGTATAATATTTTTTATTCTTTTGTGCATGTTTGGTTTGGATCCCGAGGGCTCGGGTGAGTTTCATATGGGCTACGGAGTAAAAATTAGACTTAGAACATTGCTGTTATGCTTCAGTTTTTGTTGCAGGACTCAGACCTTGCAATTGCGAGGTCAAGCCTCGCATATGCGACTACTGATGGATTCCTATTTGCGAGCTACTCATTGCATTTGTGAAGAGTATCTAGGAAGGCTAGAGTTCGCATTTGCGAACAAAACTTCGCATTTGCGTAGAGGGACAGGGGGAGGCAGTGATCGCAAATGCGATCAAGTGGTCGCATTTGCGGAGGTCATACTTTGCAATTGCGGACATTTCTTTGCATTTGCGAGGAAACTAGAGTTGTGGAGGACTTCGCCTTTGTGATGGATTCTTCGCATTTGCATGGTTCGCATTTGCGAACCCTAGGTCACAAATACGACATCTGCAACTAATCAAAATGGGACTTAGACGGGATTTTTGGTTCATTCTTCAATTTTTTAAACTCAAGAACCCTAGAGGTGATTTTTCAAAGAAATTTTCTTTCCCAAATCATTGGTAAGTGATTCTTAACTAGTCTCTTTCAATATTCTACTACTTTTCATAAGATTTCAACCTGAAATCCAGAGTTTTCACGATGAAAATTGGGGGTTTGGGTAAAATAAAGTATTCTTGTAAAAAGGGGAAAAAGGGAATTTAGACCTCAAACTGAGATTGGATTCCATAACAAAGTACATAACCGGGCTCGGGGTGAATGGGTAATCAGGTTTTGGTCCGAATTTAAGCGGGCCCGCGTGTTAACTTTTTCAATAATGACCTAAATTGAATTTTTTGCAATCGTGGGTAGTTCCTAAGGCTTAATTTGAATAGTTTGGTTGGTATTTTCTATATTCTATTGGTTTGGAGGTTTTTTTGAAAGGCAAAGCTCTGGTTGAGCTTTGAGTTTGGTCTTTGGAGCGAGGTAAGTATTGTGGTTAACCTCGACTTGAGGGATTAGGACTTATTTTTTTATTTGCTATATGTTTAGTTATTGGGTACAACTTATATGTGAGGTGACGAGTACTTATGCGTTGTTGTCGGGTTATAGCATGCGGGTTGGACTTGATCTTTGTAATTGTTGCTTTCCTTGATTATGTTTTCCATGCTTAGACTAATTAATTGTTAAATTGGTTGTCCCTATCATGTTTATGAGCTTTGGTGATAATTGATTATTGATTCCAAGTTGAGATTGGTATTGTGAAACCTTTGATGAAGTAAAGTTTATACTTATTGATCATATCTCCCTGTTTTTACTTGTTCATTGTTATATGGTAAGGGAGAGTGTAAATGCACGCAGGGTGATGTCGTGTCGTATGTAAGTGTTAATGCACTAAGTGTGATTCCATGCCATATTGTGAGTATTAATGCACGAAGGGTGATATCTTGCCATGTTATGAGTGTTAATCCACGAAGGGTGATGTCGTGCCGTTTCTATTAATTTATATTGTGAGGTTGACGGTAAAAGTACGAAGGGTGATGTCGTGCACTTTTCCTTACTGAGTTTAAGTATTTGCACTAGTCAAAGGCATAATGACCATCCCGGTTATCATTTCTGCTGAAATTCTCATATCTTGTATCCCCCTTAGCATGTCCCCCTCTCGATACTACTTGTCTAGATCTTATTTGTTGTTATTTTGTACATAACGTGCACATGTTTATTATATAGGTGTCTTGTCATAGCCTCGCCATTACTTCATCAAGGTTAGGCTCAACACTTACGAGTACATGGGGTCAGTTATACTCATGCTACACTCTGCACTTCTTGAACAAATTTTGGTACCGACCCTTGCTGATCATGAGGTTAGCAGCTGGACTTGCTTGTTGGAGACCTAAGGTAGATCTTCTGGCATCCGCAGACCCTGGAGTCCCTTCCTAGTTTCTTTATTATATTGTTTCATTTCTTTTAATTTGTATTTTCTTTAGGACTTTGGTTGTAGTTACTCTTAGAAGCTCGTGAATCGTGACACCAGATCCCAATTGTATCAGTTACTATGGGTTTTATGTTATTCTGCAAACTTAGTTTTAGCTTCTATTTAGCTTAATTGTTTCTATTGTTAAAACTGAATGAAGTTGATTTAAGAATCCTCTAACATTGGCTTGCCTAATAAGTGAAATGTTAGGCGCCATCACGGTCCCGAAGGTGGGAATTCTGGGTGGTGACATGTATCATGAGTACAACCAACTTAGTAAGTTACAATATTATGTAAGAAACTGAAAGATAGTGACGAGCTACACAATTATAGTTCATTTTCAGTAATCTCAGCAAGAAGTGGACATGCTTTCAAATCCGGTTATTTAAGTGAATCAATTTTATACGGTTTCAAGTTCAAGTAGGACATGATATACAATTCTTTCAAAATTTCAGAACAATGATATATATCAACTAAGTTCAACAACAAATGAAAGCAAGTACATCCTCTCAGGACAACAGTCACTCACCAGCTCAATCACGCTGCTCTCAACCCTCAATACTCACACTCAATAGGTACTTGCGCTCACTAGATATGTACAGACTCTAGAGGGGCTCCTTCAGCCTAAGCGCTATATCGATTTGGCATGAAGCCTGATCCATAATATATAAATAGCCATAAGGCTCGTTGCGGCGTGCAACCCTATATATATATATATATATATATATATATATATATATATATATATATATATATATATATATATATATATATATATATATTGCCTTAAGGCTCATTGCAGCGTGCAAACTGATCCATACACACACACACACACATATATATATACATATATTGCCTTAAGGCTCATTACAGCGTGCAAACGGATCCATATATACACACGTAGCTCACAGCTCGGAATTCATGCCCTATGTCAGTCACAAACCTCTTTCTTCCCTTAGGCTCTCAAAAATCATATAAATCAGACCAAATAGAGATAATAACATGTACCAACTAGGAATAAGAAGATATGGAGTTATGATATGAAAGAAAGTTCATGACTGATTACAAGACAGCAAATAGCAGTTAATTTAATAAGTACACGACCTTTGTGGGTCCCAACAGTGATATCATATCGCCTAAGCCTGATTTCTAACATGGATTTCAGTCCCAATTCTGTAACACTGAGAGAAACATATAGTAATAAAAAGTTATTCCACTTTACAGATCCACGGGACAGACCAAGTCACAATCTCCACGATGCATGCCCATACGCCCGTCAACTAGCATGTGCGTCACCTCCAAAATAATCACAAAGCATAACATCCGGGGTTTGATGCCCTCATGACCAGATTTAAAACTGTTACTTACCTCAATCCGAGCAAAATGCTACTCCAAAATGCCTTTGCCTCGCGAGTCGACCTCCAAATGTCCCTAATCTAGCCACAACTAGTAAAATACAATCAATATAGGCTAAAAGGATCAATTCCACAAGAAAAGTACTAAATTATAGTGAAAATTTTGAAATTGACCCGAACCCGGTCCCCGAGCCCACATCTCTAAATTCAACAAAAGTCATAAGACCCGAAAGACCATTCACTCACGAGTCTAACCATAACAAATTTTGCTCAAATTCGATAACAAAAATCCCATTAAAAACCTTAAAATCCATCTCAAGAACACTTCATCTTTTTCCCCAAATTTTCCAACCAAAATCACAAATATAATGGTTGATTTAAAGACATAATCATGGATTTTGACCAAAATTAGATAGGAATCACTTACCCCAAACACCCACGTAAAATATCTTAAAAAATCACCTTTTACTGAGCTCCCATTTCAATTTTATGATATGAACTCCAAACCCTCGTTTTGAATCTTTTAAATCTGCCCAGATACGCCTTCATTGCGATCGTGGAGATAGCCTCACGATCGCAAAGCACAAAACAAACTGCCCCTCAGCTTACCTTTCGCGAATGCAGATACCTCCACGCGATCGCGGACTACTGCCTCTCAGACCTACGTGATCGCATCCAGCTTCACGCGATCGCGTAGATAAATTTCCTCACCTCCTCCACTGCTCAAATCCTTCTATGCGAACACGTCCTTATCCACGAATTTGTGATGCACAACTTAATACACTTACGCGATCGCACTCCTGACTCAACGACCACATAGAACAATTTCACCTCTTCCCCAGATAAGCTTACGCGGCCGCGAATGAAGTCCTGCGATCGCGTACAAGGAAATAAGAAGAAAAAATACAAGTAGCTATTAGCCATCAACCAAAGTCCAAAAATGCTCCGTTAACTACACCACACTCATCTGAGGCCCTCAAGACCTCAAACAAACATAACAACAAGTCCCAAAATATAATACGAACTTATTCGAATCCTCAAATCAGCTCAAGCAACATTAAAAACACGAATTACACAGAGATTCAAGCCTAATGAACTTCGAATTTTCCAAATTCTACAAACGACGCCGAAACCTAACAAATCATGTCCGATTGACCTCAAATTTTGGCACACAAGTCATAAATGACACCACAAACCTTCTCCAACTTTTGAAAATCCCATCCGATCCCGATATCAAAAATTTCACTTCCGGTCGAACTTTTCAAAATTCCAACTTTTGCCAATTTTGGCATATTTCTACCGTGGACCTCCAAAACATAATCCGGACGCACTCCCTAAGTCTAAAATAACCTAACAGATCTAATGGAATGATCAAAATTCAAATCCGAGGTCATTTATACATAAGTAAATATTCGGTCAACTTTTCCAACTTAAGCTTCTAATTAAGAGACTAAGTGTCTTAATTCATTCTGAAATCACACTGAAGCCGAACTAACTAGCCCGGTGTGCCGGTGGCGGTAGTTAGAGTACCTCCCCCAACCTGAGAAGTGGCTACTGCAGCCGGAACAGAGACCGCGTGAGCAAAACTAGTACATTCGATCAAAATTTGAGATAAGGCCTCTTAAAGGCCTGGAATCACAAGAGGCACAATTGGTGCCTGAGCTGGTCCCACTGGCATATCCATAACTAGGACCTGATCCTGAGCTGGGGCAGCTGTTGGATCTGCAGGTGCTGCCCCACCTGCTATGCGAGCTGCACCTCTGCCCCTACCACGGCCTTTGCCACAACCTCTGCCTCTCGCGACCTTGACTAGTGGTATTAGTAGTTGTCCGTCATGCCCAGTAGCACGTGTCCTCACAATCTATGAGATAATAGAATTACAAAAGTTTAGTTACTAGAATCAAAAGATTCACACAACAAGAATTCAAAGATGTGAAGTTTGGCAAGGGTTCGACAACCTCTTGAAGATAAGTACAAATGTCTTCGTATTGTTCCGCAAGAATCTACTAAACCTGCTCATAACTCGTGAGACCTATGTAACCTAGGGTCTGATAAAAACTTGTAACCACCCAAAACCTAACCCGTAATGATGGCGCCTATCGAGGTACTAGGCAAGTTGACGTTTCCAAAATACTTTCAATATTTAACAAAAATGAATTTAACACATTAAAAATAAACGGAGTTTTTGATAAAAATTGGGTAAACCCAAAACATAAGTGCAGAAAATAGATCGACATCGTGGTGTCACTAAGTCATGAGCAAACTAAACAATTAGTTTAGGAAATACAAGAGTATATATCAATACAAAATAGAGGATAAGTCAAGGATGGAGAAACAAAGACTGCGAATGTCGAGCAGCTACCTTGCAGTTCTCCGACAATCAACCGAGCACGAGATCGATGCCCACCATGTCTAGAAATACCTGGATCTGCACATAAAGTGCAGGGTGTAGCGTGAGTACAACCAACTCAGTAAGTAACAATAATATATAAGGGACTGAAAGATAGAGACGAGCTATACAATTATAGTTCATTTTCAATAATCTCAGCAAGAAGTAGACATGCTTTCAAATCTGGTTATTTAAGTGAATCAATTTTATACAGTTTCAAGTTTAAGTAAGATCGGATACACAATTCTTCCAAAATTTCCCAACAATGATAGATAGCAACTAAGTGCAACAACAAATGAAAGAAAGTACAGCGTCTCAGGACAACAGTCACTCAACTCATCTCAAAAGCTTAATCACTCGGCTCTCAGCCCTCAATACTCACACTCAATAGGTACCTGCGCTCGCTGGGGGTGTACATACTCCGAAGGGGCTCCTTCAGCTCAAGCGCTATATCGTTGTGGCATGCAACCCGATCAATAATATATAAATAGCCACAAGGCTTGCTAAAACGTGCAACCTGATCCCCATATATATACACACACACACACACATCCCTAAGGCTCGCTGTGGCATGCATCACGATTAGTATACATACAACCCTCCAGCTCGTTACGACGTGCAACTCGATCCATATATATACCTATAGCTCACAGCTCGGTACTCAGGCCCTATCTTAGTCACCAACCTCTCCAGTCCCTCGGGCTCATAGAAATCATATAAATCATCCAAAACAAAGATAATAACATGTATCAACAAGGAAAGAGAAGAGATGGAGGTATGATATACAAGAAAAATCATGACTAAGTACAAGACAACAAGTAGCAGTTAATTCAACAACTATACGACCTCTGCGGGTCCCAATAGTGACATCATATACCCAAAGCATGATTTTTAACATGGATTTCAGTCCCATTTCTATAACACTGAGAAAAACATATAGCTAATAACAAGTTATTCCACTTTACAGTTCCACGGGACAAACCAAGTCACAATCCCCATGGTGCACGCCCACATGGCAGTCATCTAAAACGGGCATCACCTCAAAAATAATCACAAAGCACAACATCCGGACTACCTCAGGACCAAATTTAAAACTATTACTTACCTTAATCCGAGCAAAACACTACTCCAAAATGCTTTTTCCTCGCGAGTCAGCCTCCAAATATCCTGAATCTAGCCATAAGTAGTACAATACAATCAATATAGGCCAAAGGGATAAATTTCGCAAGAAAGGTACTAAATTATAGTCAGTAATCCGAAATCGGACCGAACCCGGCCATCGTGCCCATGTCTCGAATCTAACAAAAGTCATTAAACCCGAAAGCCCATTCATTCACGAGTCTAACCATAACAAATTTACTCAAATCCAATCCTATTCAAAATCATCAAAATCCATCTCAAGAACACTTCTTCTTTTTCCCCAAAATTTCCACTCCAAATCACAAATTAAATGGTGTAATTAAAGATATAATCATGGAATTTGACCAAAATTAGATAGGAATCACTTATCCTAAACACCCACATAAGAATCTCTCCAAAAATTGCCTTCTACCGTGATCCCACTTCAATTTTGTGATATGAACTCGAAACCCTCATTTTGAATCTTTTAAATCTGCCCAAATACACCTTCATCGCGATCACAAAAATAGCCTCGCGATCACGAAGCACAAAAACAGACTGCCGTTCAGATCATCTTTCGCGAATGCAGATATTTCCACACGATCGTGGACTACTACCTCTCATACCTACGCGATCGTATCCAGCTTCACGAGATCGCATAGATAAATTTCCTTACCTCCTCCATAGCTCAAATCCTTCTATGCGAATGCGTCCTTAGCCACGCATTCGCGAAGCACAACTTAATACACTTACGCGATCGCACTCCTGACTCCGCGACCGCGTAGAACAAATTCACCTCTTCCCTAGATAAGCTTACGCGGTTGCGAATGAAGTCCTATGATCGCATACATGGAAACCAGAATAAAAAATACAAGTAGCTATTAGCCATCAACCAAAGTCCAAAAATGCTCCGTTAACTACCCCACACTCATCTGAGGCCCTCAAGACCGCAAACAAACATAACAACAAGTCCTAAAATATAATACGAACTTAGTCGAATTCTCAAATCAGCTCAAGCAACATTAAAAACACGAATTACACAGAGATTCAAGCCTAATGAACTTTGAATTTTCCAAATTCTACAAATGACGCCGAAACCTAACAAATCATGTCCGATTGACCTCAAATTTTGCACACAAGTCATAAATGACACCACAAACCCTCTCCAACTTTTGAAAATCCAATCCGATCCCGATATCAAAAAGTCCACTCCTGGTCAAACTTTCCAAAATTCCAACTTTCGCTAATTCAAGCCTTATTCTACTACGGACATCTAAAACACAATCCGGCCGCGCTTCTAAGTCCAAAATCACTTAACAGAGCTAACGGAACCATCAAAATTCAAATTCGAGGCTGTTTACAGATAAGTCAACATCCGGTCAATTTTTCCAACTGAAGCCTCCAATTAAGAGACTAAGTATCTCAATTCATTATGAAATCACTCCGGACCCGAACCAACTAACCTGGTAAGTCATAAGAAAGCTGTAGAATACAAAAGAAGTAGAAAATAAGGGAACGATGCTACAACTCTTGAAATGACCGGCCAGGTCATTACCAAAATTAGTTGTTATAACTCTGTCAAGAGTACTCGACCACGGGCTTGATCCTTGTTGACTCCTCAGCTTCATCCTTTGTTAATTCTTCGACCATAGACTTCAGTGCTTCTTAGATCATTTCAAAAAACAACGGCCTGGGAACATTTTCCCAGTATTATCCTGGCTTAAATATTCTAAAGATATATTTTGACACATATAATTAGTCCCTCAACGTATTGAGGTCGGCTTCACTGGAAGGCTCGGTGAGCGGATCATGTTGTTTTTGGTCGAGATAATAGAGTGAGCTACATAGGTCATTGTTGTTGTGGCGAACAAGCAGTGTGGCACTCTGTGGGCCACACATTTCAAATGCTTCGATTGTCCCGTGTGATTTGCTAGAGTTATGATGTCTACGAGTTAGGATGGTATTATGATGTCATGAGTCATTATAATGCATATTCCTAATACATCGCTTTATTTTGCGTGTGATCTTTGATTAGACATGCTTCTTCGGTTCGAGCGCCAATAATGATGAGCCATTTTTGGTTTCAGAGCCATGTCCTTTATGAATAGAGGTATTTGGACATGATTTTGAAGTTTAAATTTCCTGTTGTTTTGAAATACCATACCTTTCTATTGATCCCTTCTTCTCCAAACTTCTTTTCTCTATTCCAGTGACTTACATTGTTCCTTATTCCCCCTCGATCTTGTTGAGAAATCGATGTCTTACTCCATAACTTTGAGGGAACCATAGCATGTATGTTACTGTTCTTCCTTACATTGAATCATGTCTAACGTACTTTCTAAGGCTGGTGAGGGGAGCCGTGTTGCTCCCTTGGTAGTGATGTTTCCCTCTCATGGGAAAGGCGCTTCCACCATTGCTGAGGATGACACATTCCCGTCGGTAAAGGAGATAATCGACGTAATCCCGATTCCATGTCTGATCTCACCAAAGTACCGTATGCTACGCTTGGAATTTTTAAATCAACGATGACGCCTAAAGAATTTACGGAGCTCAAGGCCAAATTTGGCCTTTCCAACCATGTTGAGCTAATCCCGGCAGAAATAGACGTGGTATAGGTACACCGCCCTGGGTACTGCTCCCACTATGCCTATCCTTTCCTTATCGTCTATTCTTTCCCTCTCCTCCAACTGGTGGAGGAATTTTGTTACCATTACGACATTTGCCTGCTCAGCTTGCACTGTACGTCTACAAGGTGATTAAGATACTGACCAAATTCACCGAGCTAGCAGGATTCGAATTGACACTACGACACTTGATACACCTATTTGCCCCTGGCTTTTATAGGGGGACGATATTGAATCTTTGCCAAAAAGGAGGCAAGTGTTTGGTGGTGAATATGGACGACAAAGCTAATCATCAATTCTTGCTTAACTTCTTCTTTGTTAGGACTAGGACGTCGTAGCCAATGTTAATGGTTCCCCAAATCTTGGAACTACACTTGTAAGGGCCCTGTTTCCTTCTACTTTTACATTTGGTTTTAAACTTTGATTTATGATTTTTTTCCTTTTGTATACAATGGTAAGCCTCTTCCTCTGTCCTCTCATATTTTTGACTAGGTCGAGCTACTCCTCTCTCACATCATAGGGATTCGTGATTGGCCAAGTTTTTAAGAAATTTGGGCCTGTTCTCCCTTCAACTAGTAATTTCCTCTCTTGGATCACAGCTACTTTGTATCCTATTATGTATGGATTTGTTTTGCTGACTTAATACTTTCTTTTTCATTGGTAGGGGTTCTTGGAGGAGTCGGGTACTAGTGCCTTATTTCTGTAAGGCAGGCGCCACCTCCTCGGCTTCGGCTCCTATTGCAGCTACCACGTATTCCATTCTGATTTTGACCTCTACTGTCATAACTTAGGAGCCTGGCTCCGTTCCTTCTGTGATTCCTTCCCCCAACATTATTCACTAGTTAATAAGGACGATGTCTCACTTGATGATGGTGGTTTGATTCCTCGTAAGAAGAGGGCTATGGATACCAGGGAAGAGAGGTCGGCAACCATTAATGTGGGAAATTATGGCCTTGTCCTTTGGGAGACGGACACCGTGCATATCATGGAGAGCCTAGAGGAAATTCCTGAAGCCTCTCGAATGGAGGATACAAACATGCATCCAATGGGGGATGAGATCAAGGGAATAGTGAGCAATGATGGCCATGTTCTTCCGATATGCGAAGAGGCCTCATCCTTATGAGTCTCAGTGGACGTGCCTTCTTCTAATGATGATAGAAGGAGGGTTGCTGCTGAGGAGGATATTGTGTCTGACTCTGACATGGATGTAGATAAGTTAAGGATGATCGATGAGGGGCTGACTCAACTTGAAGTGAGGTTGCAGGGGGGTTCAAGGACTATTGCGATCCCGATGGATCATAATTTTCTTAAGAACACCGAGGAGATAATACCCTCCCTTCTCCCTCTTTGTTCTGAAATTGAGGGTACAACCCTCAAGACTATACAAGATAACACCCTGTCAAATAATATTGCTGGTCTCCCCTTCGGGTATGTATATTTGTTTTTTGTTATTTTCTTTAGGTTTTGTTATTTCATAGGCTCTAACTTCCTTCATTCATTTTGTAGACTATCGTCTTGGAGATTGAAAGCGCTCGTCGAGAGAAGTGACGTAAAGATATTTTGTGAAGTTGAAGGATAAATATTTCAGATGCCTTGAGAAGTCTCAGGAGCTTCGGTGCTGGCTCCGTGAAAGCAACAATGTATGCCAACTGAGCGAGGACATGAAGGCAAGATACGAGGAGCTGGTGTGTGTAGTGGGAAAGTGCAACGTCTTGGTGGGGAAGTTGAGGAGCAAAGAGGAAGAGCTCGAGCTTAGTAGGTGGTTTAAGTCTAGTGCAACGATCTTCATGCTCAAGTAGTCTTGTTGCGAGTCCAGCTTGAGAAACGTCAGCTTAGGGTGGTGGATCTTAGTCGTGAGGTTGCTGAGAAGCAAGGTGAGCTAGAGAAGGAGGATTTCACTCAGTCGGAGACTTTGAGGAAGGCAGAGTCCCTTGGACTCTCTGTTCCAAATGAGAAAATGATTTAACAACAACGAGGCTTAAAGAAGAGTAACTTGATGAAAGGATTGGGGAGTTATATAAAGAGACCTCTGATCTTTACGATCGAGTTGCTGCTCTGGAGGGCGAGAAGTCCAAACTACTTGAACTGACCTCTTCATCTGCAACTTCTGGCTTCCTCAACATTCCTTGTGATTTGTATGAAGAGTGGATTTATGTCGAAGCCCGGCTAGATGTGTTTCACGAGTTGCATGTAGCGGGCTCTGTTACTACTGTAGACTTTGAAGGTGCTTGTATCAAAGATCACGAGGCTAATACTATGTGTGGTAATGATTCGGCTACTCCTCACGCTGGTGAGGAAGATGAGGGGCATGAGAATGCTATAGATTGGCTCAAGGACGAGGCCTGATATGGTTCCATATACCCTCCGAGAAAGGATGGCAAGGGCGTTAGGGGTCGAGATAGTGAGGGTATTGGTGGTGAGGGTGGTGAGGCCATTAAAGGCCAAGATAGCGAGGGCACTGAAGGTTGTAATAGTGATGACCAATAGTTTTTTCTTTTTTGACTTTTTGTGTATTTGTCGTCGTCTTCACGGGCCTTGAAAAATAGTTTAAGTATGAAATATCACAGTTGTTCCTTGCATCTTGTTTGCTTATTTTGCTCTTGTCCTTCTTATTGTTGTTGTCTTTTAACTGGTCGTGGCCATGGAGCCAAATATTCATAGGTTACATGCGTTTCTTTATTGAGATGCGGTCGAGGGCCAATATGTATTTGTTAGGATAAGATCAAACACAACCTTTCATTAAATCGTGGCCCAGGGCTGGTAGGTATTTATTCGAGTGAGGTCAAACATGACATTTTAGTTAAATCACGGCCGAGGGCCGGTAGGTGTTTGTTCGAGCGATGCCGAACATGACCTTTCATTAAATTACGATCGAGGGCCGGTAGGTGTTTGTTCAAGCAGGGTCGAACATAACCTTTTTTTAAATTGTGGTCGAGGGCTGGTAGGTGTTTGTACGGACGGGGTCAACATAACCTTTTGTTAAATTGCGGCTGAGGGTCGGTAGGTGTTTGTTCGAGTAGGGTCGAACATAACCTTAATACGAAAAAGGTGCTTGACAAATATAAGTTTCTTATTACTTTGACATTTTTGCTTTGGTTATATACTTTGAGAAAGTTACAGATTTTGGGTGCTGGCTGGTGTTCCTGTCCTAGTCTACCTAGTTACTTCATTGTTTGACTTGGAGAGTATTGAGAAGATAAGCAATGAAATAGTGGCAATGGTATTACCTTCACATACTTCAAATTGAAGTTTTCCCTTCACCACCTCGTTAAAAACCTCCTTGAGAAAATCCAACCGGGACAAAACTCAAGTGAGGGAAAAAAGTACAACTGGGGGGGGACATTTTTCTCTCAAAAGTTGAAGTATTTGAGGTGGCTGATATTCCAGGTATTTGGTAGTTGTTTTCCTTATTGTTTCTAGTTAGAACAAGCCATTGTACGCTTTCATTGTGATTTTGTACGGGCCATCCCAGTTTGTTCCCGGCTTGCCTTCCTAGGGGTCTTTACTCGCTTGAGTTTTAGCTTTCAGTACGTAGTCCCTGACTTTAAGTGGACGAACCTTTGATTTCTTATTTTAATATAGTGCTTCTTGTTTTTGGGCAACCATTATGTACACCATATCTCTTCATTCGCCAATTTCGTGGAGTTCCTGCATTTTACTCTTATTGGTACTCGTGCCGCTTTCGTAAAAGTACCTTAGGTTGAGTTCTCCGACCTCGATCGGTATTACTGCCTCGGTCACATAGACCAAAGGGTAAGGCGTCTCTCGTATACTCGTCTTCGAAGTTATTCGGTAGGCCCATAATACTTCTGGTAATATTTCCGACCATAGTCCCTTAGCGTCTTCGAGCTTTTTCTTCATAATGTTTAGTGTAGACTTGTTGGAGAATTCTGCTTACCCATTACCCACAGGGTGATTTGTGGTTGAGATTGTCCTCTTGATATTCCATTTCTTGAAGAACTCAATGATTTTCTTTTCTGTGAGCAAGGGTCCGTTGTCACAGCTGATCTCCTTGGGTAGGCCGAATCGGCAGATGGTGTTTCTCCATACAAAGGTGATTACCTCAAGTTCCCGTATTTGGGAGAATGCTCCTATCTTCCACCCATTTAAAGAAATAATCTGTTAAAAAGTAAAATGAATCATACATTACCTTGCTCTGATGGGATGGGGCCCACATTATCCATTCCCCATTTGATGAACGGCCAAGGGAGGCGAATGAGTGGAGGAGTTCACCCGCTTGGTGAATCACTGGGGCATACTTTTGGCACTATTTGCATTTCTTCACCAAGTTTGCGGCATCTTTTTTTATGGTGGCCCAATACTATCCTGCTCGTATGAGGCATCTGACTAGTGGTCGATTGCCAAAGTGAGCACCGTAGTGGCCTTCATGGACTTTTTCGACGACGCGTTGGGTTTGGTTTCGGCCCAAACATGTCGCTAGAGGGATTCCATAAGTCCTCTTGTATAGGTCTCTATGAAGGAGACTATATCTAGCATCTTGCATTCTGTTTCTTGGCTTCTTTCTTGTCGTCTATGAATGTGTAGTCTTGCAAATATGCGATAATGCAATTGCACTATCCCAAGTTAATTTTATGGTTCTTACCTCGATTTGGTCTAGTGACAAGTTGAGAAGATGGACTATGCTTTTATCCCCTATCGTGATGATTCTGATAGCTGCGGTAGTTTGGCGAGGCCGTTTGCTTCTGCATTCTGCGCCCGTGGGATCTGGTCGAGCTAGCATTCATCGAACTTAGGTAATAGCTTGCAAATTTTGGTCTGGTATTTTTGCAACTTTGTTCCTTGATTTGTAAATTCCCTATGACTTGGTTGACTACGAGCTGGGAATCGCAATGGAGTTCCAGCCGTTTCGCCCCATACTTGAGCATTGACCTCAACCTTGTAATTATGGCCTCATACTCGACCTCATTGTTAGTCATATCCGAGCACCTTATGGACTGTCGAATTTCTTCACATGTAGGGACCTCGAGTACGAGTACGAGTCCGGGCCCTGATGTGTTAGATGTGCTATCGGTGAAAAAGATGCATAGGTCTTGTGTTTGGAGGGAAGCTTGGACGACTTCCCTTTCTACTTCGGGCATTATTTTTGCACTGAAGTCGGTGACAATGTGTCACGGCCCATTTTTTGAACAAGCCGGGACCGACACCCAATCACTAAACATGACTGAGAGAACCATCTGCGCTTATCAAATATATTATAACTTCAAACTTTACATGCCACAAGTCATTACTGAAACCAAATACTTTTAAATAATTTAAATATCTAAAATAAGCTAACTTCAAAACTTTATTTGTAGTTACCAATGAAATACTGCTACGTTATTACCAAAAATATCTGAATCTTAACCCACCGACTGTGTCTATGAAGCCTCTACTGATAAACTGATGCACTGCTCAAGACATGAGATTTCCTGTCCAGTTCTCTAAGTAAACAAATAAATAGCTAAATAAAAATAACTCTAAGGAATACTCCATGAACAAAAGCGGAGCTCACCAATAGCACTGGAAGAGAAGGAAGTCATAACCCATAGCATGCTCGCCTGCAAAACCGGTTCCTACATTGTACCGCAGACTAACGTAGATTCCCAAAAGAGAACATCAGTACCATCCACTGTACTCAGTGAGTCTCAACAACGGGGGACGAAACTTTAATAACATATACATTACGAGCAAAGATTCTAAATGCATGTAAAACATTAAGCATATAAGACAATTCTAAAATAATTGTATAATAGCAGTTTATGAATATTCTAAAAAAAAAAATTCTTTTTCTTTCTTATAAAAAAATACTTTGGGAGTTCCAACTATCCTGACTTAATTCTGTCTCGGTCATAGTGTGATCTGCACGGGTTCGATCCCAACCTGATCGAATAGGCCCAATCCATGAGGTGCCACTCGCTTCATGATTCTCAGCGCTTATGTATCATACCTTAACATGGCTAAGTAAATTCTCAGTAATGAGATCCTCGGCTCGTGTGCTCCTTACTTTGGCACAAGTAGTTTCAGGAAGTCAAAGCCTTGGTCAGGATCCTAGGCCTGGACGATGACCCCTTCTCAGAATAAATGATACTCCCAAAATCTTTTCTTTCTAAAACTTCTTCTTGTGACTTTTCAAGTCTAAATCTTTTATACATACTCATACTGGTATCCTTAAATATAAGGCATGGCATAAGAATGAAATAAACATTCAAAATTATTTATAAAGATTCTTGCTCCTTCATGAATTTTCAACATGAAAATGGCATATAAGAATAACACAAAAATCTGAAATTTATGCACATATATCATAATAATAATCTAAACTTTAGCTAGAAAATAATTCTAAGCTAATAGGTACTTACTACTCCAATTAAGTATATATTAACTCTTTTATACAATCCATCAAACACCTTGTATGCGTGCTTTTGTGAGTTAAACCACGATAAAGGGTTATATCAACTCACCTCAAAACTCCTCAAGCCAATATGTAGGCCCCAGTCCAATTTATACCCATCAAATAATTAATTCTACAACAACTAGTGCATATGAATTAATTCCAAAGTTCACACCTAAACATGTAACTTACTGTTGATACAGAGAAGAAGGGAATTAGCTATTAAATTCTTACCTATTACTACTTAGGGTAATTGATAATAGGGAATTTTATATACTCGAGTTCAAGAATTTATGATTTGTAAAGAACCCTGGATTTTTTTCGTTGACTGTGTGAGTCACTGCCTCTGTTTCATAGCCTTTGTGCTTGTTGCGTGTATAATACAACATTCTATTCCTCCATTTGGAATAAGGCTTTTTATCCTTCTGCATGAATGAACAGAAGTTTGTTCGTATAAGGTTTTTAAGCCTTGAGCCCCTTTTAATGTAATTTGTTCAAGGCTTTAAGTCTTTTGATAGCTTGTCCTTTTTTTTTTACTTAACTAATAGTTAATGATACCACTAAAATTATTAATATTTCTCTAATTGAATATCCATTTATTTTTTAAAATAGTGAAGCAACTCAAAAGTCAATCACCAAGGTTTAAATCCGTAATTGAAGTATAATTTTTTTATGCACTTACGGCAAGATAAAAAAATTAAATTCAATATTTAGTGCGTGTTGAAAATTTTATAGATATGAGGAGTATTACAATCTTCCCTCCTTAAAAATATTCATCCTTGAATGTTGCTAGCACTACTCACTTGAATTTCTTAAGTTTTCTTAGCACTACTCAGTTTCCCACGGAACTCAAAATTTTGGCTAACTCCCTAAATTTTCAAAAATTTCGGTAGAGTCTCCCCTGTAAATTGGACTATCAGAAAAATATCACTGTCACCAGTACCACATCCACAACAACAACAACAACAACTAAATATACTATAAAAGGCCATTCATGGAGACCATACACAGCTCATAAACTAATTACTTACACTCCGACAAGGAGGTACCACAATAGCTAAATAAAATCTAAAGCACAATACATCAGCAAAAAGTAAATAACTTTAATAAATTAAATATACTCTAGCATGACACTAAATTATTAAAAGAATTATTAAAAGCTAAATATACTCTGACAGAAACTAAATTACTTCAACAACTAAGTATAATCTAGCAAGGATATAAATAAATGCCAAGATAAACCTAGGTTCACATAGATAACAAAAGAAGAAAATCCCAAAAAATGATGGTTTAGAATCTTGCTCGACCTCCTACGTAGCCTCTTTTGAATCATAATTACTCCACAGAACTTTTATCGATGCTATATCTTTTGTTCTCAACTTTCTTACTTGTCTATCGAGAATTTATATATGTACCTCTTGATAAGTAAAGCCTTATTTAATTTCTATGGTATCGACAGGTATTACATGAGACTCATCATGAATGTACTTCCTAAGCATAGACACATGAAAGACAGGATGAACAGAGTACAACTCAATGGGAAACGCTAGCTCATAAGCCACGTTTCCCTTCTTTTCTAGAATTTCATAAGGCCCAATAAATCTAGGACTAAGTTTCGCTTTCTTACCAAACCTCATAACTCCTTTCACTGGTGAAACTTTCAAAAACATCTTGTCACCAACCATGAACTCTAAGTCACGATGCCTCTTATCAGAATAGGACTTTTGATGACTCTGAGCCGCTTTCAGTCTTTCTCTGATTAGCTGGACTTTCTCTAAGGCCTCACAAAAAAACTCTGGACCAATCAATGGACCCTCTGCTGGTTCAAACCAACCCACTAAAGACCTACATCTTCGCCCATACAACGCTTCATAAGGAGCTATACCATCCTGGACTGATAGATGTTATTGTAAGCAAATTCTATAAGTGGCAAGTGATCATCCGAATTACCTCCAAAATCTATAACACATGCTCGCAGCATATCTTCGAGAGTTTGAATGGTCCTTTCTTCCTGGACATCGGTTTGTGGATGGAAAGTAGTGCTCAAATTGACCTTGGTACCTAATATTTTCTAAAATGCCTTCCAAAATGCACCATGAACTGAGGGCCTCTGTCTGATATGGTTGAAACTGGAGTACCATTTAATAAGACTATTTCTTTGATGTACAACTATGCATACTACTCTGTGGAATCTGTCTTATTTACTGGTAGGAAATGTGCGGACTTTGTCATTCGGTCTACAATAACCCAAATTGAATCATGTTTACGGTATGTGCGAGGTAGACCTACTACGAAATCCATATTAATTATCTCCCATTTCCACTGTGGTATCTCTATATCTTGAGCTAGGCCACCAGACCTCTGATGCTCAGCTTTGACTTGCTGAAAATTCAAATATTTAGCCATATGATCTGCTACTTACTTCTTCATGCCTTTCCACCAATACTATCACACCTCCTTTTTTACCACCCGAGAAGGGGTATAAAGGGGTTTTTCCAATTTAAGCGATAATCGAAATGAGATTATTATTTAAGATCAGAATCGCCATTTGGGATAGTTTATGGTATCCCAAGTCACCGGTTTAAAATCCCGAATCGAGGAGAGTTGACTCTGTTAATAATCTACGAACACAGAAATCCGAGTAAGGAATTTTGTTAACTCGGGAGAAGGTGTTAGGCATTCCCGAGTTCCGTGGTTTTAGCACAGTTGTTTTGATATACTTGGCTTATTAAAATTGTCTAATTATTGATTTTAGAACATATGTGCATTTACCTCTTTTAGTTAAGAAATTAACCTAAACAAGTCACGCGTACGTGTGCTCATTTCGTTTGGCGCGTCAAGAATCGTGTCACGCGTACATGTCCATAATTAATCATGCTTTATTATTATTAAGAATGTTTGGATGAAATCGCATGAACGTGTACCTGAAATTATTTTAAAAATCACAATTATGTCATGTGAACGTGTCCATATTCACGATAATTTAATTAAATAAGTGCGTGACTAAAAGCATAATAACTATTACACAATGCCTTCCTGAGATTCCTTAGAAGAGCAACGTAAGGCTAAGCAACTTATGTCAGTACAGTTGCTATCCGCCAACTGAGGTCCCCTCCGTGCGCTAGACTAGATTGTCAGTGTCGCACCGAAAAACCAATGTCGAGAGCAATTGAGAGAACAGAAATGAGAATTTAGAATGAAAGAAATCTGGATTGCAATAATGAAAGCTATTATAGAAAAGCAAGGCGGTATCGACGGTGAGAGACACCAGTACAGAGAATTGTTGCTTGCTAGAAAGTTTTGATTGCTTGATCCCCCATAATAATGCTTTAAAAAATAAACCAAAGCTACACGTCTATACTTGAAAAAGCTAGAGAAACATAATGTAAGTGCATGAAATAAAACTACTCTATATTTACAATGTAAAGGACTTAGTTTCTATAAAGCATGGAGAGGTCCCTTTGTCAGCAGCAGCGTCTTTGGCAGCAGGGTCTGCGCGCGCGACGTTGTTGGAATCTGCCTGCGGCTGGGCGCTGGCGAGGGATATTGGTGGGGCGACAGAGGCACCTACGCGCTTGTCACTTGGCGCGGCCAAGACCACAGGGCTGTGCGTGGCTCTAGGCATTGGGAGGCTTGCTAGGACGCCACGAGGTGCGCCCAAGGGGTCATGGGGCATGGCTGGAAAGCCGCTCATGACATTCTCCCCCACCTGAGTTGGCGACGTCCTCGGCGCCTTACTTACAAAATAATCTTCAATGAGGATCTTGTAGGCTTTGAGGTTTGTTCCCCTCTCCCAAGTATTCTCTTCTGCATCACAGCCCTGCCATTTCACCAAGAATTCTTGGTGATCTTTCCTTGAGGCATGAATTACTCTGTCATCAAGGATAGCTTCAGCACACCTTTTTCCGGTTGAATTGGGACCCCGAATACTGGGTATTGTAAGCTGGCTCCTTGAAGGATCCTCGTGTCTTCTCGAAATGGTTTCAGGAGACTGACATGAAAGACAGGATGAATTTTCCACCAAGTTGGGGTATCTACCCGGTATGCAACTTTCCCAATGCGCCTCTCAATAGACAAAGGTCCAATATATTTTTGCAATAGGCGAGGGTTATGGATTCCCGCAAATAAGTACCGCTTTGGGATTTTGACCATCACTTTGTCCCCTACTTGATATTCAACAAAGCGACGATTCTGATCAGCATGCCTCTTCATCCGCTTTTGCGCTTTGACAAGATAGCTCCGCACTATCTCCGGATTCCACTTCCACTCTTTTGAGAAGCTAGTAGCTCAAGGAGACTTATCCGTGTTTTGTGCATTCAAAGTGTGTGGGAGTAGCGGTTGCTGTCCGGCAACAATTTCAAAAGCGCTTTTGTTTGTACTAGAACTCTTTTGTGAATTGAAACACAGTTGAGTAGCATCCAAAAGCTTCACCCAATTCTTCTGTGATCCGGTAACAAAGTGGCGGAGATATTCCTCAAACATACCATTGAACCGCTCCGTCTGGCCATCAGATTGCGGATGAAAACTTGAGCTGTGACTCAATTTTGACCTAAGGCACTTAAAAAGTTAGGTCCAAAAGTTGCTGGTGAAGCGTGAGTCACGATCTCTAACAATGTCTTTGGGCAGACCCCAATATTTGACGACATGAGAGAAGAAGAGTCGAGCTGTATCTTCTGCTAATATATATTGTAGGGCTGCAATAAAGGTGGCATACTAGGAAAACCGGTCTACCACAACCAAGATAGTTGTGAGATCTCTGACCTTGGGCAATCCGATGATGAAATCCAGAGAAACACTTTCCCAAGGTCTCTTTGGGACAGCTAGTTGTTCCAAGAGTCCCACTTGCGTCAAGCGGTCTGACTTGTCCTTCTTGCATACTAGACAAGTCTTCACATACTGAGCGACATCATCGGCCATTTGAGGCCAATAATAGGCACGACGAAGTAACGCCATGGTGCGTTCTTCACCGGGATGGCCAGCCCACAGAGTATCATGACATTCCGCAAGAAGAGTTCTTCGTAGATCTCCTCTTTTCGGAACATAAAGTCGATTCCCTTTGACTTTCAGAAAACCATCTTCCACGTAGAACTGGCGAGACTTGCCCTGTCCTACCAAATCAACCAAATACTAAGCGGCGGGATCCTTTGCGAGTAGATCCTGTATCTGGTCCTTGATGGAAGTGGCTACTTCACTCCCCCTTAGGGTGGCGAGTAGGCATACCGATGCTAGGTCAGCTCTCCAACTGAGTGCATCAGCAACATGATTGGTCTTTCCACTGCGGTACTCTAGGTTGAAGTGGAATTCAGCTAGGAGTTCCTGCCACCTGGCCTGTCGACCATTCAGCTTTGGCTAGGTCATGAAATGGCTGACCGTTGTGTTGTCTGTCTTGACCACGAATGGGGTTCCCAACAGATAGTGCCTCCAAAGGCGCAAGCAATAGATGGCAGCCAATAATTCTTTCTCATTGGTAACATAGCGCCACTCTGCATCCTTCAGCTTCCGACTCTCATATGCTATGGGGTGCCCTTCTTGCATCACGACCACACCAAGAGCATAGTCAGATGCATCCGTTTGTACCTCGAACGGCTTGGCCAAATCAGGGAGAGCCAAGACGGGACTACTAGACATAGCCGCCTTTAATGCATTGAAGGCCTCCGCTCTCCGTGGTCCCCAATCCCAAGGTGTGACCTTCTTGAGGAGTTCTGTCAATGGCACGGCGATAAGGGAGCAGTTCTTCACAAACCGCCAGTAGAAGTTGCATAGGCCAAGGAACGCCCTCAAGGCATGGACATCCTTTGGCGGCGGCCAGTCTATGATGGACTGAATCTTCTGTTGGTCTATCTTGATGCGTCCTTCCTCAATGAAATGTCCTAGGAAGTCAATTTTCTTCTGAGCAAAGGAGCATTTGGACAGCTTGGCATATAGCTCATTCTCTCGCAAACAAGCTAGGACCTTCCACAAATGCACTAGGTGTTCTTCCAATGGTTGGCTATATACCACAATGTCATCCAAGTAGACCACCACAAATTCGTCAATGTACTCTCGGAAGACTTGGTTCATCAGGGTGCAAAATGTGGCTGGAGCATTATTCAAGCCGAACGACATGACCAGGAAGTCGTACGACCCATATCTTGTTACACAGGTCGTCTTGTGCTCATCACCCTCTGCGATCCGAACTTGCCAATAACCTGTCTTGAGGTCTATCTTGGTGAAAATCGTTGCACCAACCAGTCTATCAAACGAGTCTACCATCAAAGGAATAGGGTACTTGTTCTTTACTGTGATTTTGTTTAGAGCTCGATAATCTACACAAAGTCGCAGGCTGCCATCATATTTCTTTTGGAATAGAACAGGGGTCCCATATGGGGACTTTGAGGGTACAATTATCCCTGTATCTAGCATTTTCGTCAATTGTCTCCGGAGCTCGGTGAGTTCGGGTTGTGACATTCTGCAAGGCACCCAGGAGGTGGCTTTGCGCCCGGCACCAACTCAATCTCATGGTCCACATGCGCCTAGGCCGGAGCCGCTTTGGCATGTCTTGTGGCATGGCATCTTCAAACTCCAGTAGTAACTCCTTCACAGGTTCAGGCATGGGACCCGAGGAGCGTTCTATATCTTTAATACAGAGGGTTGCCAGGAATGTAGGCTCATTCCTTTTGACCCCCTTCTTTAGCTGCAAGGCCGAGATGTTCTCAATGGCCATCTTCTTGGGAAGGCACAGGATAATGCAGGGCTTGGCCCCATTGGCTCCCATCATCATTAGCATGTCTGCAAATGGTACAGGCATGGTGTTGGTTTGCCTTAGGACTTCCAATCCAACAATCAGCTCAAAGTCATCTATGATCACCACTCGTAGGTTGAATTTTCCTTCGTAGGGGCCAAGCTTCACCGGTACTTCTTTAGCTATTCCACCCACTGGTTGGGGAGGTGAATTGTAGCCTTGACACTGCCTTTACCTTTCCCCACAACTAGTCCAAGGCGCTCCACCTGAGTCGAGGCCAAGTAGTTATGGGTAGCACCTATGTCTATCATGGCCCGAATGGGCTTGCCATTCACCTTCATCTCGACGAATATTAAGGTCCTCTCTTGTTTAGGAAGAGTCTCTTCATCCGCCTTCTTTTTCCCTTTCTTCATGACTGGACATGGGCCCTTCTTCTTACGGATGCCATCACTGGTCTCCGCTAATGCCTCAAAGATGGAACCTATAATTGCATTGAAGGCACCTACTGGTTCAGTCTGGTCCGCATCATCTGAGTCTTCATCCGTCCCATCATCAATAGCTTGATGGTCATTCATCTGTGCATGTGGGCATTCGTTGTTCCAATGTGGTCCGCCGCAATGACGGCAGCCTGAAGGAGGCTTTCTGCATAGGTCATTGTAGTTTGAAGCTGCACTGTTGCTGTTTGAGGAAGGAGCTCTGGATTTGTTTGAGTTCCGATCTCCCCCACTTTTGCTAGGACCACCATTGCTAGGCTGGCTCCCTTTGAAACTTGCTCGGGCAGGCGGCTAAGGCATGTCCTTTCGAGCTTCCATTTGATAGTCCCCAAGGTATTCAGCTGCTTGGATTGCCTTGGGAAGAGTTGTCTTCTCGAATGTCGTGAACCCGATTCCGCTTTAGGAAAAAAGGGGGCGTCGACAGTATGGAGACTTTGCTGGGGTCTTGTTTAGGCTTTTTACCATTACATGTTATTTGTGACTTCATTATTTCTTTAATTACCTTTATTTCTTTCCTTTTAATTATTTCATCATGAAAAACTAACTTGGCTCTTCATGTCTTTCCTTTCATTTAACTGCTTTCCTTACTGCTTTATTATTTCAATGCCATTGTAATTTCGAGCATTTATTGTAATCATTTATTTTATGTACGTGAAAATACATGTCAATCAACTCTTGTAAATTGTATCTTCAACATCATACTCCACTCGTGCCAAAACAAATCCTATAGAAACGCTTATAATGAGTGGTTGCGCACTTCCAATACTATCGCCCCCTAAATTTGGTAAAGGCATATTTACGGTAAAACCAGTCGATCAACGGTGTAGTCGACGGTTCCGTGCCTTTCCCTCTTGAGTTGTCCGCTCAAGGTTACCAGTCTAGCACTTCAAAATAGAAACCTTATTCCATTTAAATTGTACATGCATCATGGTCAAACCTAGTCGAGTCAGTTATGTTGTCCACATAATGACTTATTAAGATAGCCTTGTCCAAATTCCACCGGGTCTCCTTGAAACCCAAACGGACGCCTCCATGTGTGCCTTTATTTGGAGAACTTAAGTGCCTGCTATGCTAATTATTGATTTAAATAGTCGAGTCTGGTGGGGGTAAGGGCCTAACACTCTGTTTTGCAGAAAATGAGGCACGGGATCCCCAGATTTGGCATGGTAACCAACATTCATCCAAGGCTGCTCAATTGGTGGAACAATCTCCATTCTAGTGATCAAACACTCGTCCGCAAGTACTTAGGGAATCTGCCTTCTCTCTTGGATATTCAGCCTAACAACAGAAACATAGAGGCTGCAACATTGTTCTGACATAGTGACAAATCTGTATTCCGCTTTAGTGATCTTGAAATGACTCCTTCACTTGAAGAGATAGGTGGTTTAGCTGGAATTCCTTGGGAGACTCTAGGTTTGCTCATGCCTGAGAATCGCAAAGGAAGGGGTTTCCTTAAAATGATGGGGTTGAAGAAAAACCCAGACTTAACCTGTTTGAAATACTCCTATATCCCATTTGACAATCTATATGAGAGGTACGACCATAGCAAGTCATACCGCACATATTCAGATGAATTTGCTAATACCTCATTGGGGCATGTCCATAGTAGGGTCTTGTTTTCAAGTTTTGCTTTTTGGGGATGATCGTGTTCCCTATGAAGAAGGCTAGGATCCACACCAGACTAGCTATGGTAACCAAAACTTTGACGGAAGGGATTGGTGGGCAAACTTTCAGCATAGTGCCCATGATCGTCACCGAGATATACCTCTCCTTGAACAAGTGTCAACAACAAAGCAGTCATTTTGAAGGTTGCAACTTATTGCTTCAGCTTTGGCTCATGGAACACCTCCAGAAAGGAGAATACTGACAGGAGATCCTACGCAGAGATTGGGATGATCATATCGCCTTCCACCAGCCGAGGCGTATGAATTATATGCCAAATATGTTCGCTCAGTCAGAGGACGCCAGAGGGTGGGTAGAATTGTTTGAAAATCTGAAAGAAGACCAGGTGCAATGGATGTTTGAGTGGTTCTCTGTGGATGAATTCGTTGTTCAATCCCGAGATGCTCCATTTCTCATACTGATTGGTTTGAGAGGGACTTATAAATACGTTCCTCTCCGAGCCATGAGGCAAGCTGGAAGAAAACAAATCATACCAAGGGTCGATAAAATGAGTCACCTCAGGGCTGATTTCCAGGACGATGATAGCCCTCACAGGTGCCAAGCTCAGCATTTGTGGCAATGCAAAATCATTTTGGGGAAGGAATCCATCGAGCCAGACAGGTACTACGCCTGTTGTGTACCGTATTATTCGAGTTGGTTAGAAGACAATAACATGGGTTAGCCGAGATTCGTTCGAGGTCACAGAATTATTGACGAGCATGCTGAAGCAGAGATTAAGTATAATCAACTGCACAAGAGAATTCGAGAGTGTGAAAGTGAGTATCGAGAAATACAAGAAGCCCATCAGAAATTGATCGGGGAGTGGAAAGAAATGGCTGTCGGCGCCAACAACCGACTAGGATATTTGGAGCGGGGTCTAATAGAGCTGGAAGGAAAGTTCATCAAAAGGATCGAAGACTGCCAAAACGCTGAAGGAAATGCAGGCGGACATCTGGCCCGAGCCTACTTACTGCTAGGGCTACGTGAGTTGGTGGAGCTGTTCGAGGGAGACAAGAATGCCAAATCTGGGGAAGGTCCTTCTGGGACCAAGTAGTTAGGAGTCCTTTATTTTTCCTTAATGATGTAATAAGGCCAACGGCCACTAGTGACATTTATTTTCTATTATTTAGAGTCATTTTGGATTCGTCTTATTTTTATCAATAAAATGAGGCATTTAGCACTATAAGTTCTCCAAAACTATTTGTCGCTAGGCCTACCTCGAGAACAACGAGGCACCAAAACCAGGACGCGATTTATATTTTTCGCACAATGTGTTTAAAAACTACAACATTTTTCCACATGACCCGCACTAACTTGTTACCTTTTTTGTTTTTCTTTTTTTTTATTCCCCTCCCCAAAGGTTAGTTCGTGCATTCTGGCACCATCGTCATACTCCACCAGATCCAAGGGCCCTCTACCTCCTCCTCCTTTGAGTCCTGTCCGGAACAAGAACAAAGGTAGAATAGGAGATACAAGCGCCAGAAAGGAGATCGAAAAGGAGGAAACTTCTCAAGGTACCCCAATTGCTAAGGGAACTGATGCTTATCTTGAGTAGAAATTGCTGAAATTCCAGGGAGAATTTGACCAGGTTTGGAACTTGGCAAGCCTATCATTCACTCTTGCTACTCTTGATGTTAACACCCAGAATCCCGCACCTCCACAAAACACCCCGCAACCACAGATACAACCCACTCGTACCTGCAACACATGCCACACTCCAAATAATACCCCACTACTTATTCTCGAGCCACTGAACACCACAAATGACCATCTACAGAACACTCCTATTTATGTGGATACTGTACCCCACTATGCCCAACCTATCTCAAATGCACCTGAGTCTGATGACAAGGACTCCCTCATCAGGAACTTAGCGGCAGAGCTTAAAAAATTAACCAGCCGAGTTTAGGGCATGGAAGGTAACAAAGGCCTTGAAGGATTGAATTACGAGGACTTGTGCATTCAACCAGATGTTGAACTTCCGGGGGGGTACAAACCTCCCAAGTTCAAAATATTTGATGGAGCAGGAGATCCTAGAGTCCACCTGAGGACCTATTGCGATAAGCTAGTGGGGGTCGGAAGAGATGAGAAGATCTGTATGAAGCTCTTCATGAGGAGCTTAAAGGGAGATGCACTATCCTGGTAGATCAGTCAAGACCCCAAGAAATGGACAAGTTGGGTAGGTATGGCATCGGACTTCATGGATAGATTCCGGTTTAATACAGAAAACGCACTAGATTTATTCTACATACAGAATTTGAAGAAAAAACCTACTGAAATATTCCGCGAGTATGCTACTCGTTGGAGGTCAGAAGCTGCAAAGGTCAGGCCAGCCCTAGAAGAAGAGCAAATGAATAGATTCTTCGTCCGGGCTTAGGATCCCCAATATTACGAGAGGTTAATGTTGATCGAGGGTCAAAAGTTCTCTGATATCATAAAACTCGGAGAAAGAATCGAATAGGGCATCAAGAATGGTATGGTTACAAATCTTGAAGCATTGCAAGCCACCAATAAGGCTTTACAACTGGTGGCGCATCCAAGAAGAAAGATGTAAGTGCCGTGATGGTCACACCAAAATCACCACCAAAATACCACACTTACCCATCACCTCCACTTACATATCATCCTATCCCAAATTACCAAGCACCCATACCCTCCTATCCGCCTCCCATTTACCAGTCCTCTCCACCTCTCACATATCAACCCACCTCTCCCAGATACTCTCAACCAGCACCTGTTTACCAAGCTTATAATGCTCAACCCTCTCACTCTCAATCACCACCCACCCGTTAAAATTTTTCGAGACCCAGACCAAATTTTGACCGTAAACCTCCCAGACAATACACAGCCATCGTAGAACCAATTGACCAGTTATATGAAAGACTTAAAGCTGCTGGTTACGTCACTCCTATCCTAGCCAAAGATCAAAAAAATCCCTCCCAGTGGGTCAACCCCAACAAGACCTGTGCGTATCACTCCGGCATGAAAGGACACACCATTGACGAGTGCCGTTCATTGAAAGATAAGATTCAGACCCTAATCGACAATAAGGTCATTGTTGTAAAGGAGCCCGCTCCTAATGTTCGTAACAACCCCCTACCTGACCACAAAGGAGGAGACATTCATATGATCGAGGATGATTGGGACCCTAAAGGGTCGATAGGTTTGATTGATGAAGGGGATGAACCAAAGAGACCAGCGGTTACCCTTAACCCAATTGTTGTGCAAAATTAGCCCTCCATGGACATTGAAGTAAATATGTCTATACCTCTTGAATTTGAAGCGCCTCCTTCTGCAAAGGTGTCCGGGCCAATCGAAGTTGAATTTGGGGTTCCAAAGGCACCTACACCCTTTGAAGTTGATATGCTACCACCAAGGGTGCCTATTCCGATGGCAATGCCTGACATAACACCATTCCACTCAAATGCCATACCATGGGATTACACTACCGAAGCTAGGAGGAAAGGAGAAACGATTGCCGCATAAGGAATAACTAGAACATGGAGGGTCTACACCCCAGAGCACCTAGCCGAATCCGGTAAGCAAGCCCTGGGACCTCCCATTAATACAGGACCCGACGATCTTTGGAGGAAAATACAAGATAAGGAGTACTCAGTCGCTGAACAACTGAACAAAACACCAACACAGATATCTATCCTGGCTCTTCTGCAGAGTTCAGATGATCACAAGAATGCCTTAATGAAGATACTGAGTGAAGCCTATGTGCCAGCAATATAACCAGGGGATAAATGGAGAATATGGTGGGGCAAGTGTTGGAGAGCCACAAAATAACCTTCCATGAAGACGAGTTGCCACCAGAAGGTTTGGGCCATAACAAGGCACTGCACATCACCGTGCAGTACGAAGATTATTTCATCACCAGGGTTCTGATCGATGGGGGATCGAGCCCCAACATCTGTCCGCTTGTAACTCTCAGAACTTTGGGGAAAGTCCTACACGAGATCAAAGACGGGGCTATCAATGTAAAAGCCTTTGATGGGTCCCAGAGATATACTATTGGAGAAATCAGCTTGTGCTTGCAAATGGGGCCAACATGGTTCGACGTCGACTTCCAAGTGATAGACGTCCCGACATCCTACAACTTGCTATTGGGATCCCCTTGGATCCACGCTGCTAGAGCCATAGCATCAACCCTGCATCAGGAGGTAAAGTTCGAATGGAATCACCAAGAAGTGATCGTTCATGGCGATGGTAGTAACCCCATATATAGTCGCCAGACCATCCCAATGATTGGTGGCAGAAGGAGAATAGGCAAAGAAACATACCACCGCATCGAAAGGGTCAACACTGTAGACAAGGACAAGTGGTGGGACAATAAGATCGAAAGTATCCTGAATTTGTGTGGGTACGAGCCTGGAAAGGGACTCAGTAAAAATCTTCAGGGGATCACTAAGCCCATCAAACTGAAGAAGCATGGCACTACCTTTGGCTTAGGGTATGATTATACTTGGAAAGAATTCCAGAACTGGTCGCCACCATGGCGCGGCCCCTAATATCCATTGGAGTTTCCAATACCTAGCCTGGAGCAGACCTTCCAGCCAGCAGATACTATATATGGGTCAGAAGAAGATGAAGCATTGGCAGCTGTGAAGAATTTGTTCCTGGAGGATGATGGCATGGACTGCTGTGTTCTTTTCGAGGAGGGGGAGGAGGAAGGCCCTTCCATACAAGCTGTGAATAGAGGAGACCGCTTCAGCAATTGGTCAATTAGGACTGTCAGGTCCCAGAAGGCTTTGGGGTAGCAAGGCTAAACAGAAGCACCATGCATCTCATTTTATTTTACTAGTCGATTTTGTTTCCGCATTGTCTTTAATTTTGAAAAGAGCTCCGATGTTTCAAACAATTATGAATTTAATCAAAAGCATTTTAGTTTATTATATATCTCACACTTATTATTTTCTCTATCATTCACTCTATTTTATATAGTATTACTATTACTTATCTTGACGATGAACCAATGACTGTGACTTGCAACGAGACAATGCAACAAAAGGACATAGACTCAGAAGATGATGAAGTACCTGAAGAGGTTGTCAGAGAGGTTGAGGATTTTGAGAATAGACCCAAGTCCAACCTGGAAGAAACTGAGGTCATTAATCTGGAAATACAGAAAATGTCAAAGAAATTTGCATCAGTGTTCACTTGTCGCCATCAAAAAAGGAAGAGTATATGGAATTTTTAAAAGAATATGAGGACATATTCGCCTGGTCGTATGATGATATGACTGGTCTCAGCACGTCCATTGTAGCTCACAAACTGCCAACAGATCCAACCTGTCCGCCGGTAAAACACAAGCTTAGGAAATTCAAGCCCGACATGAGTTTGAAAATCAAAGAAGAGGTTACTAAGCAAGTCAAAGCCAAGGTTCCCAGAGTGGTAGAGTATCCAACATGGTTAGCCAACATCGTGCCGGTACCAAAGAAGGACGGGAAGGTTAGAATCTGTGTCGACTATCGGGATCTCAATCGGGCCAGTCCCAAAGATGACTTCCCCTTGCCAAACATACACATTCTTATCGACAACTGCGCCAAGCAAGAGTTGCAGTCTTCGTTGATTGTTTTGCCGGGTATCATTAGATATGGATGGATGAGGAAGATGCAGAGAAAACAGCTTTCATCACGCCGTGGGGAATGTATTGTTACAAAATGATGTCGTTCGGGTTAAAGAATGCTGGCGCCATATACATGAGAGCCATGATTACTATCTTCCACGACATGATACACAGGGAGACTGAGGTATATGTGGACGATATCATCATCAAATCCAAGAAAGCCACTAACCATATGGAAGACCTGAGAAAGTTCTTCAACAGACTGAGAAGGTATAACCTAAAACTGAATCCCGCCAAATGTGCATTCGGGGTTCCTTCCGGAAGACTACTAGGTTTCATCGTGAGCCGTCGAGGGATAGAATTGGACCCATCAAAGGTCGAAGTCATTCAAGAATTGCCACCGCCAAAGAACGAGAAGGACGTGATGAGTTTCCTAGGGAGACTCAACTACATCAGTCGGTTCACAGTTCAGTCCACAGTCAATTATGAACCCATCTTTAAAATGCTAAAGAAAGATGTTGCTACTAGATGGACCGATGATTGTCAGAAAGTCTTTGACAGAATTAAGGAATACTTGTCAACGCCACCGGTCTTGGTTCCGCCTGAGCCAGGAAGGCCCCTATTTCTTTATCTCGCGGTTTTGGATGGAGCATTCGGTTGTGTTCTGGGACAGCATGATGAAACGGGGAGGAGAGAGCAAGCAATCTACTATCTCAGTAAGAAGTTTACCCCATACGAGGCCTGGTATTCCTTATTAGAGCGCACCTGTTGTGCTCTGACTTGGGTAGCTCAGAAATTAAGACATTATTTTTGTGCCTACACTACCTATCTCATATCCAGGATAGACCCACTGAAATATATTTTCCAGAAGCCCATGCCCACTAGCAAGCTTGCTAAGTGGCAAATCCTACTAAGTGATTCGACATTGTTTACTGACTCAGAAAGAAGTCAAGGGACAAGCCATAGTATATCACCTTGCCGAGAATCCCATTGAAGGAGAATATGAACCACTGAAAACGTATTTTCCTGGCAAGGAAGTATAGTTTGTAGGAGAAGATATTGCAGAATCCTACGATAGTTGGAGGTTGTTTTTCGATGGAGCCGCAAATTTCAAAGGAGTCGGCATAGGGGAAGTCCTAGTATCAGAAACTGGCCAGCATTACCCGGTATCCGCCAAGCTCAGGTTCCCTTGCACAAACAACATGGCTAAATATGAAGCTTGCATCCTGGGACTCAAGATGGCCATTGACATGAACATTCAAAAGTTGCTAGTGATCGGGGACTCAGACCTGCTCATACATCAAGTTAGAGGAGAATGGGCCACCAAAAACTCCAAGATACTTCCCTATTTGCATCACATACAGGAGTTGAAGAAAAGATTCATAAAGACGGAATTTCGGCATGTCCCCAGGATTCAGAATGAGTTCGCGGATGCATTAGCCACTTTATCATCCATGATCCAGCATCCAGATGCAAATTTCATTCATCCCATCCCAGTAAGGATTTATGATCAGCCGGCTTACTATGCTCACATTGAGGAAGAAGCGGACGGAAAACCATGGTTCCACAACATCAGTATTTGACAACAGGGAAGTATCCAGAACTTGCCAACTCTACTCAGAAGCGCACTCTTCGGAGATTATCCAATAATTTCTTTCACAGTGAGGGAATCCTGTATAGGAGGACTCCCGATTTGGGTTTGTTAAGGAGTGTCAAAGCAAAAGAAGCAACCAGACTATTGGACGAAGTGCACGCAGGGACCTGCAAGCCACACATGAATGGTTTTGTCTTAGCAAAAAAGATACTCCGAGCAGGTTATTTTTGGATGACTATGGAAACAGACTACATCCAGTACGTTCGCAAGTGCCATCACTGTCAGATACATGCAGATAGGATAAAGGTGCCTCCAAACGAGCTTACTGCAACAAGCTCACCATGGCTATTCGTCGCCTGGGGAATGGATGTCATCGGACCTATCGAGCCTGCCGCATCAAATGGGCACAGATTTATCCTAGTGGCAATCGATTATTTTATTAAATGGGTTGAGGCAGCGTCTTACAAAGTAATAACTAAGAATGTTGTGGCAGATTTCGTCCGTGATCGTATTGTTTGCCGATTTAGGGTGCCAGAATCAATCATCACTGACAATGGTTCCAACCTCAACAGCGACTTGATAAAAGCAATGTGTGAGGCATTCAAGATCAAACACAAGAACTCTACAGCCTACAGGCCTCAGATGAATGGATCTATAAAGGAAGCCAACAATAATATCAAGAAGATACTAAGGAAGATGGTCGAAAGTCACAAATAATGGCATGAGAAGTTAGCATTTGCCTTGCTGGGATACCGCACCACGGTCCGCACATCAACCGGGGCAACTCCCTACATGTTAGTTTATGGTACGGAGGCGGTCATTCCTACCGAGGTAGAAATTCCTTCCTTGAGGATCATACAAGAGGCAGAGTTGGACGACGCAGAATGGGTAAAGGGTCGCTATGAGCAGTTAGCCCTTACAGATGGAAAAAGGATGAATGCAGATTTCCATGGTTAGTTGTATCAGAACAAAATTTCCAGAGCCTTCAACAAAAGAGTTAGGCCAAGGAAGTTTACACCGGGGCAGCTGGTGTTGAAGAAGATACTCCCGCATGAAGATGAAGCCAAGGGTAAATTCTCTCCCAATTGGCAAGGTCCGTATATAGTTCACCGAGTTTTAACTGGAGGAGCCCTTATTCTTGCAGAAATGGACGGGGAAGTCTGGCAAAAGCCAATCAACTCAGATGCAGTGAAACGATATTATGTGTAATCACCTATGATTTCTTTATGATGTAATTTGAACTATGCCTGACCTGATTCCCGTTTAAGAGGGGATACGTAGGCCGCCCTATGGGTTCAGTCACAATTAAATAAAACTCTCTTGGGTGATTTTATATAGAAAAGGTCTTCTCCAAATAATTATAAGTCATTTCTAACTTATTTTCTTTAATCTATAACATCTTTTTACCTGATAACAACTCAAAATTACGGGTTTTCATAGGGAAAATTGGGTGTTTTGATAGAACTTAGGAATTTTCAAGTTTTGGGGATTTGGACCTCGATTTGAGGTCTGATTTAAAAAAATTACATATTTGAGTTCGTGGGTGAATGGGTTATCGGATTTTGGTTCGAACCTCTGGTTTTGACCATGTGGGCGTAGGGTCGATTTTTTATTTTTTGGGGAAATTATTGTACAACTTATTTTCATGCTTTAGAATTGATTCATTTCGCATTTATTGATACCGTTAAGTAACTTCTGGCTAGATACAAGCAAACTGGTGGTCAAAACAAGAGGTAAAGCGATAGTGAGGCTTGAATTGTCTTCGTGGCATTGAGGTAAGTGTTTGGCCTAACCTTACTTGAGGGATTAGGAGTTGTGTCTTATTTGCTATGTGTTAATTATGGAGTACGACGTATAGGCATGGTGACGAGTATCTATACATCAGTGTCAAGCATTCCCATGAGTCTCGTATTGTAATTGTTGTGACTCCGTTGTGATTTATTCATGCTTAATATGATGATTATCATTGTTGATTCCCTTGCCAAGATGTTATTGTTTATGATATTGTCTTCCTTTCCAGGATGTTGTTGTTATACTCTTATTTCCTTATCGGGATTATTTTATGATTGATGTTGAACTGTATATGGGATCGGGTTTCACGCTGCAATAGTATTATATTATTTGGGATCGGGTTGCACGCCATAACAATATTATATGATTTGAGATCGGGTTGCATGCCGAAATGGTATTATATGATTTGGGATCGAGTTATATGCCGCAATAGTATTATATGATTTAGGATCAAGTTGCACGCTGTAACAGTATTATATGATTTGGGATCGGATTGTACGTTGCAACGGTATTATATAATTTGGGATTAGGTTGCATGCAGCAACAATATTATATGATTTAGGATTGGGTTGCACGCCGCAACGGTATTATATGATTTGGGATTGGGTTACACGCTGCAACAGTGTTATATAATTTGGGATCGGGCTGCGAACCGCAACAAGAAAGAATGAAAGTGAATATTGATTCTTATGGTGAGAATGAAAGTAAAAGCACGAAGAGTGATGACGTGCACTTGTTTCTAATTTCCTTATTCTTGTTGGCTTGAATTGTGATTTCTTCACATTCCTCTATTGGTATTATGTTGTTACCTGATACTTCCCGCAGCATTCTTTTTCCCTCCTATCTTTAACTGTAAATATATGCCTTTTATTTTTCCACTGTTTATGATTTAACTACACAGGTTTATTTGGTATACTGGTCCTAGCCTCATCACTACTTCGCCGAGGTTAGGCTAGGCACTTACCAGCACATGGGGCCGGTTGTGCTGATACTACACTTTGCACTGTGTGTAGATCCTGGTGTTGCAACTTTTGGACCACTGTGAGGTTGTTGCCTTCAGTCCTCAGGCAACCCAAGGTAGTCCTGCAAACGTCCATAGGCCTTGGCATCTCCTTCTATCTTTCCATACTATTTCTTTTACGTATTCCAAAAACATATTTGTATTTATCTTTCGGGCCTTTATTTGTAGTATTCCTAAACAATCTGTGATATTGTGACACCGGTTCCGGGTAGCTTATGTTATAGATTGGCATTGGTATCATTATTAAATTGTTACATTTTAGTCTTCCGCATTATTATTTCCGTTGTTTATTTGGTGTTTATTCACCATTGTTAAGGGACTAAAAATGAAAAAAGTTAAGTAATTGGAATAATTAGCTTGCCTAACTTTCACTAGTAGGCGCCATCATGACTTTCGAGGGTGGGAAATTCGGGTTGTGACAAGTTGGTATCAAAGCTCTAGGTTACTTAGGTCTCACAATTCACGGACAAGCTTACTAGAGTCTAAGGGATCGGTACGGAGATGTCTGTATTTATCCCCCAAAGGCTACATAGTATGAAATAAAACTTCACATCTATTCTTTCCTATCGTGTGCAAGTTGAATTCTCATTAAGGGACTCGTTCAGCCTATTCGACTTCAGATGGCTAAGGAGATGGGGAGCGAGATTTCTTTTTAGGATGTGGCCAATGTGGCCAGGAGAGTTGAGATGGTTCTATCACGGGGGGAGGGGGGAGGGTGGTCAGGGGTTTGGTAAGAGGCCTCATCATTCGGGCAGATTTAGCGGTGCCTTATTAGGAGGAAGGGATTCTTTTGGTAGGGGCCATCCTTCCAGGCCGTTTCATTTAGCACTACAGGCTTCTCACGGTGCCTCAGGTGGTCGTGGTTCTCATATGCAGTATTCTGATCAGTAGTCCAATAGTGCATCGCCAGCTCCTATCAATGCACCTCCACTCCAGAGTTTTCAGGGTTGTCAGTCCCAGTAGCCGAGGGCTTATTTTACTTGTGGCGACATGTGACATATTGCTATACTTTGTCCTCGAGCACCAAGCAGTTCTCAGCATCGGGGTTCCCGTGCCATAGTTTAGTAACCGAGTGTTCCACCGCCTGCTCAGCCAACTAGAGGTGAAGGTAGGGGTGCTAGAGGTGGACGTAGAGGTATTAGAGGTGGAGCTCAGGCCGCTAGAGATGGAGGCCAGCCAGTAGGAGGACATCCCAGAGATGTAGTTCAAAGTGGTGGTGCCCGACCCCGATGTTATACTCTTCCAGCCAGGCTTGAAGCTGAGGCCTTTGATGCAGTTATCAGAGGTACCGTTCTGGTTTGTAGTAGGGATGCTTCAGTGCTATTTGATCCAGGGTCTACATACTCTAATGTGTCATCTTATTTTGCACCGTAGTTGATCACGCCTAGTGATTTATTGAGTGCTCTAGTATATGTGTCTACGCCGGTGGATGATTCTATTGTGCTAGATCGCGTTCATCATTCTTTTATACTCGTGATTGGGGGTCTTGAGACCCGAGTAGACTTGTTACTTTTGGATATGGTTGATTTTGATGTCATATTGGGGATGGACTGGTTATCACCTTACCACGCTATCTTGGACTGTCACGCCAAGACTGTGACCTTAGCCTTGCTGGGGTTGTGTCGTTTAGAGTGGAGAGGGACTCCTAGTCATTCTACCTGTAGTGTTTTCGCATGTATGAATGCTCGGTGTATGGTCGAGAAGGGGTGTTTCGCCTATTTGGCATATATTGGTGATTCTAGGGCTGAGATTACTTATATGGATTCTATGCCTATTGTTCGTGAGTTTCCTGAGTTGTTTCCTTTAGACTTGTCGGGCATGCCACCCGATAGGATATTGACTTCTGCATTGATTTGGCTTCGGGCACTCATCCCATTTCTATTCTACCATATCGTATAGCCCCGCTTGAGTTGAAAGAGTTGAAGGAGAAGTTGCAAGACTTTCTTGATAAGGGCTTTATTTGACCTAGTGTCTCGCTTTGGGGTGCGCCGGTGTTATCTGTGAAGAAGGAGGGGTCGATGAGATGTGTATAGATTACTAGCAGCTGAACATGGTTACAATCAAGAATAAGTATCAATTACCGAGGATTGATGATTTGTTCGATCAGATTCAGGGTGCCAAATTGTTTTTGAAGATTGATTTGAGATCTGGCTACCATCAATTGATGATTAGGGCATTCGACGTCCCTAATACAGCTTTCTGCACTCGGTACGAGTATTATGAGTTCTTGGTGATGTCATTTGGGTTGACGAATGCCCCAGTAGCTTTTATGGATTTGATGAACCGAGTGTTCAAGCCTTACTTGGATTTGTTCGTAATATTCTTCATTGATGATATTTTGATTTATTCCCGCAGCCGGGAGGAGCATGAGCAGCATCGGAGAGTTTTTCTTCAAAGTTTGAGAGATAGTCAATTGTATGCTATGTTTTTGGAGTGTGAGTTTTGGTTGGGATTGGTTGCTTTATTGGGTCACATCGTATCAGCAGAGGGTATTCAGGTAGATCCGAAGAAGATAGAGACAATCAAGGACAGACCTAAACCCGCATCAGCTACAGAGATCTGAAGTTTCTTGGGTTTGGCAGGCTACTACCATTGGTTTGTGGAGGGGTTTTCATCCATAACATCCCCTGTGACCAGTTTGACCCAGAAGGGCGCCCAGTTCTTGTGGTCGGACGAGTGTGAGGCGAGCTTTCAGAAGCTCAAGATGGCCTTGACTACGGTGCCGGTGTTGGTTTTTTCCACAGGTTCAGGGCCATATACAGTTTATTGTGACGCATCTCGTATTGGACTTGGTGCGGTGTTGATGCAGGATGGCAAGGTCATTGCTTATACTTCGCGACAGTTGAAGATTTATGAGAAGAATTATGTAGTTCATGATTTGGAGTTAGCCATTGTTTACGGTTGAAGATTTGGAAGCACTATTTATATGGCGTGTCATGTGAGGTGTTCACGGATCACAAGAGTTTGCAGTATTTGTTCAAGCAGAAGGAGCTAAATTTGAGGCAGAGAATGTGGTTGGAGCTATTAAAGAACTATGATATCACCATCTTATATCATCTGGGAAAGGCCAATTGGTGGCCGATTCTTTGACTAGAAAGTCAGCCAGTATGGACAGTCTTGCGTATATTCCGGTTGGTGAGAGTTCACTTGCTTTGGATGTTTATGCTTTAGCCAACTAGTTTGTGAGGTTGGATGTTTTTGAGCCCAGTCGAGTGTTAGCTTGTACAGTCGCTCGTTCTTTATTATTGGAGCGTATTCGATATCGGCAGTATGATGTTCCCCAGTTGTGTGTCCTAAAGGACATGATGCGACACGGTGGTTCCAAGCAGGTTATAGTTGGAATGATGGAGTTTTATGGATGCAGGGTCGAGTGTGTGTGCCTAATGTAGATGGGCTTAGAGAGTTAATTCTAGAGGAGGCCCATAGTTAGCGGTACTCTATTCATACGGACGCCGCTAAGATGTATCAGAATTTGCGGTAGCATTATTGGTGGAGGAGGATGAAGAAGGATATTGTTGTGTATGTGGCTCGATGTTTTAATTGTCAGTAGGTAAAGTACGAGCATCAGAGACCTGGTGGTTTGTTTCATAGGATTAAGCTTCCCGAGTGGAAGTGGGAGCGTATCACTATGGACTTTGTTGTTGGACTTCCAGGGACTCAGAGGAAGTTCGATGCAGTATGGGTTATTGTTGATAGGCTGACCAAGTCAGCACATTTCATTCCCGTGGCATTCTCATATTCTTCCGAGAGGTTAGCTGAGATCTATATTCGGGAGATTGTTCGTCTTCATGGTGTGCCCGTGTCTCTCATTTCTGACTGGGGTACGCAGTTTACCTCACATTTCTGGAGGGCAGTTCAGCGTGAGTTGGGCACAGAGGTCGAATTGAGCACAAAATTTTATCCTCAAACGGACGGGTAGTCTGAGCGTACTATTTAGATTTTGGAGGATATGCTCCGAGCTTGTGTTATTGACTTTGGAGGCTCGTGGGATTAGTTGTTGCCTTTAGCGGAGTTTTCCTACGACAACAGTTACAAGTCGAGCATTCAGATGGCTCCTTATGAGGCTTTATATGATAGGTGGCATCGATCGCCGGTTGGGTGGTTTGAGATGGGAGAGGCTCGGTTGTTAGGTATAGATCTAGTGCAGGAGGCCTTGCACAAGGTTAGGATCATTCAGGATAGGCTTCGTACAACCCAGTCTCGGAAAAAGAGTTATGCCAACCGTAAGGTTCGGGATATGGCATTCATGGTCGGTGAGCGAGTGTTGCTTCGAGTGTTGCCTATGAAGGGCGCTATGAAATTCGGGAAGAAGGGCAAGCTAAGCCCTATATTCATTGGTCCTTTTGAGATTCTTGATCGAGTGGGAGAGGTGGGTTACAGACTTGCATTGCCGTCGAGCTTATGAGTCGTGCATCCAGTGTTCCATATGTCCATGCTTCGAAATTATCACTGCGATCCATCCCACGTGTTAGACTTCAACACTATCTAGTTGGACAAGGACTTGTCCTATAAGGAGGAGCCGGTAGCTATTCTAGACTGGCAGGTTTGTCAGTTGAGATCGAAGAGTTTCTCCTCTGTTCGTGTTCAGTGGAGAGGTCAGTCTGTTGAGACAATGACCTGGGAGTCCGAGTCCGAAATGTGGAGCCGGTATCCCCATCTTTTCTCCGACACAAGTACTTTTCTTATGTTCGTTCGAGGATGGATGGTTGTATTAGAGGTGGAGAATGTGATGACTCAAAGGGTAGTCACTTGTTTTCAAAGTAAATTCTATGTTTCAAGGCCTTAAAACTTCCTTTTGTTTCACCTTGATTTGCCTGCATAGTCCAGGCGTGTATCCGAAAAGACATTATGTGAAGATTTGTGAAAAATGATAATTTTTTCTTTTAAAATGAATTTAAGTTGACTTCGGTCAACATTTTGGGTAAACAAATCTAGACCCATGATTCGGCGGTCGCGGAGGATCCATGGGAAAATATGGGACTTGGGCATATGCCCGGGATTGAATTCCGAGGTCCCAAGCCCAAGAAATAAATTTTTGAAGCAAATTGTTTAACTGAAATTATAAAAGTTTTTGGAAATTTTAATGTGTTTGAATCTGGTGGTATCGGGCCCGTATTTTAGTTCCGGAACCCGGTACAAGTCTTATATGGTATTTAAGTTGTGCCTGTAAAATTTGGTAAGAAACGGAGGTCATATGACGTGATTCGGACCCTTAGTTGTAAAATTTGACACTTTGAAAGTTCTTGAGATTTTCTTTACTTTTTAATGCTAAACTTGTAGTTGTTGATGTTATTTTGATGATTTGATCGCACGAGGAAGTCTGTATGATGTTTTTGGACTTCCGTGCATGTTTGGTTTGGAGCCCCGAGGGCTCGGGTGAGTTTTGGATAGGCCACTGATTGAAATTGGACTTAGGAGCAAGTGCTCGTATCTGGTATTTTTGCCCAGACCTCTGATCTCACAATTGCGAAGAGGACAGGCTTGATAATTTCGACCCTAGTGTGGCAAATGCGAACCAAGCCTGGGCAGGCCTTGATCGCAAATGCGGCCATTTCTTGCAATTGTGATGTCGCAAATGCGATTGGTCCCTTGCAAATGCGAAGGTGACCGAATTTCCTTGGTTGCAAATGCGGCATATTCTTCGCATTTGCGAAGTTAGCAGGTCTTAAAAGGGTCACAATTGCGAACCCTGGTCGCAATTATGACATCAGAGACCTGCTAAACGAATTTCAGATGGGATTTCAACCATTTTTACAACTTTTTCAAAACCTTAACTCTCTTGGGCGATTTTCTAAAGAAAAGTTCTTCTCCAAATCAATTGTAAGTCATTTCTAACTCATTTTCTTTAATCTATAACTTCTTCTTACATGATTTCAACTCAAAATCAAGGGTTTTCATGGGGAAAATTGAGTGTTTTTGGTAGAACTTAGGATTTTTCAAATTTTGGGGATTTGGACCTCGATTTGAAGTTCGATTTCAAAACAAATTATATATTTGAGTTCGTGGGTGAATGTGTAATCGGGTTTTAGTTCGAACCTCGGGGTTTGACCATGTGAGCCCAGGGTTGTTTTTTGACTTTTTGGGGAAATCATTGAAAAACTTATTTTCATGCATTAGAATTGATTCATTTAGCATTTATTGATATCGTTAAGTAACTTGTGGCTAGATACAAGCGAATTGATGGTGAAAATAAGAGGTAAGGCAGTATTGAGGCTTGAATTGTGTTCGTAACATCGAGGTAAGTGTTTGGTCTAACCTTAGCTTGAGGGATTAAGAGTCTTGTCTTATTTGCTATGTGTTAATTGTGGAGTACGACGTACAGGCATGGTGACGAGTATCTATACGTCGGTGTCAAGCATGCCCATGTGTCTTGTATTGTAATTTTTGTGACTCCGTTGTGATTTATTCATGCTTAATATGATGATTATAATTGTTGATTCCATTGCCGGGACGTTATTGTTTATAATATTGTCTCCCTTGTCGGGATGTTGTTGTTATAACCGGGATCCTTTTATAATTGATGTTGAATTGTATATGGGATCAGGTTGTATGCCGCAACGGTATTATATGATTTGGGATCGGGTTGCACGCCGCAACAGTATTATATGATTTGGGATCGGGTTGCAAGCCGCAACGGTATTATATAATTTGGGATCGGGTTTCACACCACGACAGTATTATATGATTTGGGATCGGGTTGCACGCCGCAACCATAACAATAAAGAATGAAAGTGAATATTGATTCTTATGGTGAGAACGAGAGTAAAAGCACGAAGGGTGATGCCGTGAACTTGTTTCCTCTTTCCTTATTCTTGTTGGCAATTGAATTGTGATTTCTTCACATTCCTCAATTGGTATTCTGTTGTTACCTGACACTTCCCGCAGCATGCTTTCGCCCTCCTATCTTTAACTGTAAATATCTGCCTTTATTTTTCCGCTGTATATGATATAACTGCAAAGTTTTATCTGGATTTTGGTCCTAGACTCGTTACTACTTCGCTGAGGTTAGGCTAGGCACTTACCAGCACATGAGGTCAGTTGTGCTGATACAACACTATGAACTGTGTGCAGATTCCGGTGCTGCAGCTTTCGGACCATAGTGAGGTTGCTGCTTTCAATCCATCAAGCGACCCGAGGTAGTCCTGCAGACATCCGCAGGCCTTAGTGTCTCCTTTTATCTTTCCATACAGTTCCTTTTACGCATTCCAAAAACATATTTGTATTTATCTTTCGGATCTTTATTTGCAGTATTCCTAGACAATCTCTGATATCGTGACACCAGTTCTGGGTAGCTTATGTTATGGATTGGCATGGGTATCATTATTAAATTGTTACATTTCAGTCTTATGCTTTATTATTTTCACTATTTAGATGATATTTATTCACTATTGTTAAGGGACTAAAAATGAAAAAGGTTAAGTAATTGAAAAATTGGCTTGCCTAGCTTTCACTAATATGCGTCATCACGACTTCAGAGGGTGGAAAATTCAGGTTGTGATAGTTTAAATCCGTTGTAGAAGTATATTTTTTTATGCACTTACGGAAAGTTAAAAAAGTTAAATTCTATAATTAGCGCGTGTTGAAAATTTTATAGATTTGAAGAGTGTTACACGAAGTCTGGGAGCACTTGCGACTTTATCGCGTTCGAGACTGGTATGTGATATCGTCCTCGCTTAGCTCGATGGCCTATTTGGTCAGCCTCCCTAATATCTAGGGTTTATGCAAAATGCTTCTCAGGGGAAAGGTTGTGACGATCGAGATGGGATGCCATTGGAAATAGGGTCTAAGATTTCTGAACCTACGACCAAGGCTAGAGCCAATTTTTCGAGGTGCCCGCGCCTCGGCATCGATGAGTATTTTGCTAATTTAATAGACAGGAGATTGCATGTTCCCTCCCCACAACATGTTCCCCCTCCTTTTATAAACTACTTATTTCCTGTTTATTTTCCGCAATATATTCGTTCATCTTTTAAAATCAAAAACATTGTTTCTATCACTAAACCTCTTCAATTCTTGCATATGTCTAACTAGAACTACTAGTGTTGGTGGTAGAAAATATGCTTTTGTTATCGTAGATGATTTTTCTCGTTTCACTTGGATTGTTTTTTTGAGCCATAAAGATGAAGCTCTAAGGAATTCTGAAGTCTTCTGTAAGAAGGTCCAACGTGAAAGGGGATACTACATCTCCACTATCAGAAGTGACCATGGAGGAGAGGTCGAGAACAGAGCATTTGAAAACTTCTCCAACGATCAACAATCTCTCACAACTTCTCTTCGCCAAGATCTCCTCAACAGAATTGAGTAATAGAATGTAAAAACAGAACTTTACAGGACATGACAAGAACCATGATTGTGAAAAACTCTCTACCTCACCATTTTTGGGTAGAAGTTGTAAGCATAACATGTCATACTCTCAACAGATGTCTAATTCGAACCATTCTTAAAAAGAGTCCATATGAGCTATGGAACGGTAAGAAACCAAACATCAGTTACTTACACTCATGCTTCATTCACAATAATGGAAAAGACAACTTGGGTAAGTTTGATCTAAAATGCGATGAAGGTATATTTCTTGGATATTCTCCCTCAAGTAGAGCATATAGAGTTTACAATAAAAGAACTTTATGGAATAGGATCCAATCACAAACGTTCCAACTGAATGGAGAAGTGAACCTGGATATCCCCAAAAATTCAACATTGGAAATCCACATGAGGGTATCACTACCAAAAGATCTCAAAAGTTGAACTCTCACATGGCCTTAATATCACAACTTAAGCCAAAGAGGGCGGATGCATCCCTTAAAGACGACTATTGGATCAAAGCTATGAAAGATAAACTTGATCAATTTGAAAGAAATAAAGTGTGGGACTTGGTTCAACAACCATCAAATGCTTCCATTGTAGGAACTAAATAGGTCTTCAAAAGTAAGTTGAATGAGTCTGATCAAGTCGTTCGTAACAAAGCACGGCTAGTTGCTCAAGGTTACTCTCAGCAAGAGGGAATCGACTACGATGAAACATTTTTGCATGTATCAAGATTAGAGTCTATTAGAATACTACTTGCTTTTGCTGATCATAAAGGATTCAAATTATTTCAAATGGATGTAAAAAGTGGCTTCCTAAATGGATACATCTCTGAAGAAGTATACATGAAACAACCTCCTGACTTTGTAAGTGAAAGCTTCCCAAATCATGTATTCAAGATGTCTAACACTCTATATGGACTCAAGAAAGCCCCTCGAGCCTTATATGAAAGATTAAGTTCTTTTCTTCTAACTCAAGGCTTTAAATGAGGTAATATCGATACAACCTTGTTTATTAAGCATTCAAATTCAGGTAATCTTATTACTCAAATTTATGTTGACGATATTATTTTTGTAAGCCCTAACTCTGTAGTATGTGAAGAATTGCTCACACTATGAAAAGAGAATTCGAAATGAGCATGATAGGAGAGCTAACTTTCTTTTTTGGACTGCAAATCAAACAATCTCCCAAAGGAATTTTTATCAGCCAAACCAAGTACACCAAAGGAACTTATAAAGAAGTTTGGTATGGAGAATGCAAAGTCCATTAGAACTCCAATGAGTCCAACACCTACGCTTAAAGAAGACAATAATTGAAAAAGTATGGATGAAATAATGTATGGAGGAATGATTGGATCTTTATTATATCTCACTACTAATCGACCATATATAATGTTCAGTGTATATAAATTTGCAAAGTTTCAGTCGGCTCCAAAATAATCCCATTTTACTTTAGTTAAACACATTATTAGATATCTTATTGGGACTATTGAATTAGGATTATGGTATGCGCACTCTAACAATTTCGTTTTAAAAGATTTTTTAGATGTAGATTTTGTAGGTGATAAGATTTACAGGAAAATTACTAGAGGCACATGCCAATTTTTGGGAAAGGCACTAATTTCCTGGCATAGCAAGAAACAAAATTGCATTGCCTTGTCAACTACTGAAGCAAAATATTTAACTGTTAGAAGTTGTTGTCCACAAGCTCTATGGATCATGCATCAACTTCATAATTATGATTTACTCTTACCTCTACTCCTATATTCCGTGATAATACTAGTGCTATATGTTTGTCAAAAAATTATGTGCATCGCTCTAGGAAAAAGCAAATAGAAATCAAGCATCATTTTATCTGTGATCATGTTACAAAAGGTGATATCATGTTAGAATTAATTGGTAATAAGTCTCAACTTGCTGATATTTTTACAAAACCTCTTTTGGAAGAAAGATTTTATTTATTGTGTAAAAGAGTGACATTACGTCTATTATGTAAAAAAATATTTCGTATCTATATAAAATATTTTACTTCCTTAATTAAGATTTCTTAATTGATGAGTATATAAATTTTGATGTGGGTATCATTATTACACTTTCATTGGTGTCGCCGAAGCAACTCCTCAGAAGTGTCACTTCCTTTTGAACCTGACTCTTCCCTTAACCGATGCAACCTTTCAACCTTCCAAAAGCCTAGAGAAGTACCCATTTCCCTTCTTATTCTTCAGATCTTCTCACAAATTCATCTACCATGTCTAAGATAAACCTCTCATATTCCACTGCCACAAGATGAAGCAAACGATTTCAGAAAACCCACAACCCTGAAGAAACCGTAGACCTGGAATGATCCCTCGATTCAGACTTCCTCAAAAATGTCAATGAAAGCAGTGAATCATCAGAGGATCTACCTATTAGAAAGAAAAATTCAGGAAAAAGGGCCTTTGGAACAAACCCCCCAAAGAGCCTGCATGCAAGAAAGAGAAAGTGGAAAGCACATATTTTGGGCCAGAGGACAAACTAAACTTCTATGAACCAAGTGAGAAATCAAGGTTTGAGTCCTATAAGTATAAATCTATGGATTAAGGACACTCTGTGTGTATCTCTCTTATGAAAAATTTGCATTGTGATGTGATTACTATTTTTGACTTTCAACATTTTTCTTCCCTATTTGATACTATTGGAAATTTTGTGTATGAAGAGCCTTTGAGGATGTTTTTTTCAAATGTGTTTGTTAATGACATAGATTACTTGGAGTCCTTGGTTTAGGCACTCGGATTGTTCTTGAATCCTATCAATTTGAGAAGATAATTCTACTAAGTTTCATGGTTATGTTGTTTTTGTGCAAACTTTTTGTAACGACCCGGCCGGTCGTTTTTAGAATTTACGCCCCGATTCCCCATTTACTGCTTTTCCTAAGTTCATTTTTGCTATTTTGGATTGCTGGGACGTTCGGTTCTAGGATTCGGAGTGTTTTGGGACACTTAGTCCCTAAACGAGAGCTTAAGAGTTGAAAAAATGGTCCGTATTCAAAGAAGTGTGAAAACGACCTCGGAATGGAAATCCTATGATTCCGTTAGCTCCGTTAGGTGATTTCGGGGTTGGGATCATGTTCGGAATGTAATTTGGAGGTCCGTAGCTCATTTAGGCTTGAAACGACGAAGTTTGGAATTTTTGAAGTTCCGGTCCGATAGTGAATTTTTGATCCGAGGGTCGGTTTGGGATTTTGGAAGATGCTATAGCTTCTTCATGTCATTTTGGATGTGCGTCCAAAATTTGAGGTCATTCAGACAAGTTTTGGATAGGTTTTTGATCGAAAGTGTGTTTAGTTAGAATTTAAAGTTCATAGGCTTGAATCTTTGATTAATTCGTGTTTCCGGCGTTGTTTTAGGTGGTTTAAGGATTTGAGCAAGTTTGAATGATGTTATGGGATATGTCCGTAGTTTGGTTGAGGTCCCGGGGGCCTCGGATGTGTTTCGGATGCCCAACGGGGCATTTTGTGTTGAAAAATATTGCAGATTTTTCTGCTGTTGATGTTGCAGGTTTTTACCCTCTACGATCGCATACTCATCCATGCGATCGCGTAGTGTAATTTATGAGGTGGCCATTTTTCCTTCAATGTGATCGCATATTTCCCTCCTGCGATCGCATAGCTTTTGTTTTCCCTTCTCCGAGATCGCATAGACTCTAATACGATCGCATAGGTCTGTTTCCTTACCTTACGCGATCGCAGGTCCATCCCTGCATTCACATAGACCATTTTCCAGGCCTTCAATTTTTACTCTACGCGATCGCATTCCTTCTTATGCGATCGCACTGAAGAAAATCCCTGGGCAGATATAATATTTCAAAACGAACCCTTCTTCCATTTTTACAAAAACTCAAGCTAGAGAGCTCGATTTTGGGAGATTTTTCGAGGGATTTTTAGAGGCAACTATTGGGTAACGATTCCTTACTCTCTTATGATTTATACCCACTAATCTAACCTCGAATTCAACTTTTAATTTCGGATTTTGAATGAAACTTGGGGTAAAATCCTTAGACCTAATAGTGACAATTTGAAGGGGCATTTGACCTCCGATTTAGGAGATTTTTATATGGTTAGACTCGTGAGGGTACGAGGGTTATAGAAATATAAAAATATTTCAATTCCAAGAAGTTGGCTAGAGGGGCATTTTGGTCATTTTACCTATTTTGTGCCTTAGCTTTAATTTTGACAGTGTAATTAGTTACTTGCGATGTTATTTACCATATGTAATTGGTTTGAATAGATTTGGGCCACTCGAAGTCGGATACTCGTGGCAAGGGCATTGTTTCTTAGCGGTTTTGTACCGGTTCGAGATAAGTGGCTTGCCCAACCTTGTGTGGGGGACTTCGTCCCTTAGGATGTGATAATTGGTAAATGAATACCTTGTACGTGAGGTGACGAGCGTGTACTTGAGCAAATTGTTGAAACCCGGATTTTTACTTAATCACTTGATTTGGACACTCTTTCATATTTGCCTTACTTTATTTGCTTTTATAGTATGTGCTAGCGTAGAAAAGCATGTTCAATTGATCCAAGCTGCCCATTTGTCTAAATTGTCTTAACTGTGATTTACGTGGAGCATGTTTGGCCAGTATTCTTTGATGCCTTATATTGTTGTACTTAAATTTCTGAATGTTTCTCTGATGTTGGTTGCCATTTACATTGGGACTACGGATGCGGTATTCCGGGAGTTCCCCCTTGTTTGTTTACTTTGAGACTATGGGTTTGATTCCCGAGAGATCCCCCTGCACTTTTATTTTGGGACTACGGGACGGTATCCCGGGAGACCCCCTACACTTTTATTTTGGGACTACGGGACGGTATCCCGGGAGATCCCCCTGCATTTTATTTTGGGACTATGGGACGGTAACCCAGGAGATCCCCTTGCACACTGTTGATTTGATTACGGGATGGTATCCCAGGAGATTCTTTGATATTGATATGAGAAAAGGGCTACAGGACGGTATCTTGGAAGGCCCTTGTCGGTATTTTTGAAATTTTGTTGTATTTACACTGTGTTTCTGTTTTGTCCTGCAGTACTATATTTCATTGATATGTCCTATCACATAGTTGCGTTCATTAGTTCTCATTAGACTTCGATACTATTAATATCTTGTTATTTTATTGTTTCTGTCTCAGTAGGGCCCTGACCTTACCTCGTCACTACCCAACCGAGGTTAGGCTTGGCACTTACTGAGTACCGTTGTGGTGTACTCACGCCTCTTCTGTGCATGTTTTTCATGTGCAGATCTAGGTGCTTCTGAGCAGGTGTACCATCAGTAGTTGTCAAGGAGCGTATTTGGGACTTCTCATTTCACCTCTAGTTATTAGATGTTATTTCGATCCTTCTTCGTATTAGACTATTCTGGTGATTAGAGCAGTGTTAGATTTCTCATAGCTTGTGTTGCCCATGGGTTTCCGGGTCATGGAGGTTACTTCAGTGTTTGGTATTAAAGTGTATGTGTCAGGCGGCAACTGTATACATTATTCCAGTTATTTAGTTTTGATTATAATTTTTCGCAATTTTTATTACTTCCGCAATGTGTTAGGCTTACCTAGTCGCGAAGATTGGGTGCCGTCATGATAGGTTCACGATTGGTGAACTAGGGTCGTGACAAGTTGGTATCAGAGCTCTAGGTTCATAGGAGTCACGGGACACAGGCCGGTTTATTAGAGTCTCGCTGATCGGTACGGAGATGTCTGTATTTATCTACGAGAGGCTATGTAACTGTTTAGGAAAATCTTCATTTCTTTTGAATTCCTTGTCGTGCGATGTTTTGACACCAATTCTAAACTTCTGTCTTCTATTCTCTCACAGATGGTGAGGACACGTGCTACACGAGAGGACCAGGCACCCGCGCCCCCTGCTGCCGCCGTCAGAGGCCGGGGCCGGGGTAGAGGTCGAGGACGCGCCCGAGGTGCAGCCACAGCACCCGCGCGCGCTGCCGCTGAGGTACCACCAGCAGATCCAGTTGGAGCACAGGCACCTGGTACACCTACTACAGCTACTACTACTCCAGCGCTCCAGGAGACCCTGGCTCAGTTCATGAGCATGTACACTACTTTGGCTCAGGCGGGGTTGCTTCCCCTCGCTGCAGCCACATCTCAGGCCGGGGGAGGGGCCCAGACTCCCGCAGCCCGCACTCCTGAGCAGAGAGTGCCGATGGAGCAGGTTCCAGAGGTTATTCCTGTACCGCCTGCAGCACCAGTACAGCCCGGGGATGGGTCAGCTGTCTCAGAGGACGAGCAGCGCAGGCTAGAGAGGTTCAAGAAATATGATCCCCCAGTGTTCAGTGGCCTAGCTTCAGATGACGCCTTGGGATTCTTGGAGGAGTGTCATCGCATTCTTCGTACTATGGGCATAGTGGAGTCTAGTGGGGTTTCTTTCACCGCCTTTCAGCTTCAGGGAGCCGCCTATGATTGGTGGCATACTTATGAGTTGGATAGTCCAGTCGAGTTTGCCTCACTGACTTGGACCCAATGCTCAGACATGTTTATGAGGGAGTATGTTCCCGAGAGCCTCAGGTATTCATGGCACGCGGAGTTTGAGCGTTTGCGCCAGGGTGCTATGACAGTCTCAGAGTATGCCATCCATTATACCAGGTTGGCCAGACATGCACCGGCTTTGGTCGCCACAGTTCGGGAGAGTGTGCGGAGGTTTATCAAGGGTCTTATTTCGCCCATCCAGTCCAGCATGGCCCGAGAGTTAGAGATGGATATTCCCTACCAGCAGGTAGTGAGCATTGCTAGACAGATTGAGGGTATGCTCGCCAGAGAGCGAGGGGAGAGGGAGGCCAAGAGGTCTCAAGAGTCGGGTCATTACTCTGGTGCCCGTACCTCATCAGCCAGAAGTTATGGTAGGGGTTATTCTGGTCGCCCTATTCATTCGGCTTTGCTAGCAGCCGGTAGTACTCCAGCTCCACTAGCACTTAGGAGCCTTATTATGCGCCTCCAATTTCTAGCGCGCCTCCTGCGCGGGGTACTTCCAGAGGTCAGTCTAGTGGACCTAGCTCCAGTCAGTCACAGCCACCACGTCCTCCTAGAGCTTGCTTCGAGTGTGGAGATACACGTCACTTGGTTAGGGACTGCCCCAGACTTGGTAGGGGTTCATCTTCACAGACTGCTCAGCCACAACGTGCTTCTCAGAGTTCTCAGGCTATGGTTCCAGCTCCCACTGCTGCCCCACCTGCCCAGCCTGCCAGGGGCAGAGGCCGGGGAGAGAGAGGTCGCCCTCGTGAGATGGTAGGGCCAGATATTATTGCATTCTTGCTCGCACCGAGGCGGTTGCCTCCGATTCTGTCATCACAGGTATTATTTTGGTTTGTCACAGAGAGGCATCGGTTGCATTCGATCCCGGCTCCACTTATTCATATGTGTCCTCTTATTTTGCTTCACATTTGGGTGTGCCTCGGGATTCTTTGAGTGCCCCCGTTTATGTTTCTACTCCTGTGGGAAATTCTCTTGTTGTGGACCGCATGTACCAGTTGTGTTTGGTTACTTTTCGTTGTTTTGAGACCAGGGCTGATATATTATTACTCGATATGGTTGATTTTGATATTATTTTAGGCATGGACTGGTTGTCGCCCCGTCATGCTATTCTTGATTCTCACGCCAAGACCGTGACGCTGGCTATGCCAGGTGTTCCACGTATTGAGTGGAGTGGTACCTTAGATCATACCCCCAGCAAGGTTATTTCTTTCCTTAAAGCTCAACGTATAGTTGAGAAGGGGTATGCTGCTTATCTAGCTTATGTGAGGGATGTCAGTATTGACACCCCTTCTGTTGATTCAGTTCTAGTGGTACGGGATTTCCCCGATGTGTTTCCAGCTGATCTTCCGGGCATGCCGTCCAATAGAGATATCGATTTTGCCATTGATTTGTTGCCGGGCACTCAGCCCATTTCCATTCCCCCATATCGCATGGCTCATCCTGAGTTTAAGGAGTTGAAGGATCAGTTACAGGAGTTGTTAGGTAAGGGTTTCATTCGACCTAGTGTTTCGCCATGGAATGCTCCTATTTTGTTTGTGAAAAAAAAGGACGGTTCTATGCGTATGTGCATTGACTATCGCCAGTTGAACAAAGTTACAATGAACAACCGATATCCTTTACCTCGTATTGATGATCTGTTTGATCAGCTTCAGGGCGCACAGGTGTACTCCAAGATTGATTTGCGCTCAGGCTATCATCAGTTGAAGATTCGGGAGCCAAACATCCCGAAGACTGCTTTCAGGACTCGGTATGTTCATTACGAGTTCCTCGTTATGTCTTTTAGGCTGACTAATGCCCCAGCAGCTTTTATGCACTTGATGCACAACGTATTCAGGCCATATCTTGACTCATTTGTGATTGTTTTTATTGATGATATTTTGGTATATTCCCGAAGTCGGGAAGAGCATGAGCAGCACCTGAGGGTAGTGCTTCAGACTCTGAGGGAGAAAAGATTGTATGCAAAGTTCTCTAAATGTGAGTTATTGCTGAGTTCTGTGGCATTCCTAAGCCACGTGGTGTCGAGTGAGGACATTCTAGTGGATCCGAGGAAGGTGGAGGCCATGCAGGGTTGGCCTAGGCCCTCATCAGCTACTGAGATCTGTAGTTTCCTTGGTTTGGCGGGTTATTACCGTCGCTTTGTGGAGGGGTTCTCTTCGATCGCAGCCCCTATAACAAGATTGACCCAAAAGGGTGCCCCTTTTCACTGGACAGAGGAGTGTGAGGCGAGCTTCTAAAAGCTCAAGACAGCTTTAACTTCAGCCCCAATCTTGATGTTGCCTACCGGTTCGGGGCCCTATACAGTTTATTGTGATGCCTCACGGGTTGGAAATGGAGCGGTATTGATGCAGGACGGTAGGGTGATTGCCTATGCGTCCCGACAGTTGAAGGTGCATGAAAAGAACTACCCTATCCACGATCTTGAGTTAGCTGCCATTGTTCACGCCTTGAAAATCTGGCGTCATTATTTGTATGGGGTTCCTTGTGAGATTTACACTGATCATCGGAGTTTGCAGCACTTGCTTAAGCAGAAGGACCTGAATATGCGTCAGAGGAGATGGTTAGAGTTGTTAAAGGATTATGATATTACCATTCTTTATCACCCGGGCAAGGCCAATGTGGTCGCCGATGCCTTGAGTCGCCGGGCGGAGAGTTTGGGGAGTTTGGCATATCTACCAGCCTCAGAGAGACCTATGGCGATGGATGTTCAGGCTTTAGCCAGGCAGTTCGTGAGATTGGATCTTTCAGAGCCCAGTCGGGTTCTAGCTTGTGTGGTTTCTTGGTCTTCTCTATTTGATCGCATCAGGGAGCGGCAGTTTGATGACCCTCATTTGCTTGTCCTTCAGGACAGAGTTCGGCGAGGTGATGCCCGAGATGTTACCATCGGGGATGATGGAGTGTTGAGGATGCAGGGCCGGATTTGTGTGCCCAATGTAGATGATCTTCGAGAGCTGATTCTAGCTGAGGCCCATAGCTCGCGGTATTCCATCCATCCGGGTGCCGCGAAGATGTATCAGGACTTGAGGCAGCACTACTGGTGGAGGCGGATGAAGAAGGATATAGTTGACTACGTGTCTAGATGCCTCAACTGCCAGCAGGTGAAGTATGAGCATCAGCGTCCGGGTGGTTTGCTGCAGCAGATTGAGATCCCAAAGTGGAAGTGGGAGCGTATCACCATGGATTTCGTATTTGTGCTCCCCCGGACCGTGAGGAAGTTTGATTCTATTTGGGTCATTGTGGACCGGCTGACCAAGTCCGCTCATTTCATACCTGTGTGTACCACTTATTCATCGGAGCGGTTGGCGGAGATTTATATCAAGGTCGTCCGGTTGCATGGTATTCCAATTTCTATCATCTCAGACAGAGGCACTCAGTTTACATCGCGGTTTTGGAGAGCAGTGCAGCGGGAGTTAGGCACTCGAGTGGAGTTGAGCACGGCATTTCACCTTTTACATCGCGGTTTTGGAGAGCAGTGCAGCGGGAGTTAGGCACTCAAGTGGAGTTGAGCACGGCATTTCACCCCCAGACGGATGGACAGTCCGAGCGTACTATTCAGATTTTGGACGATATGCTCCAGGCATGCGTGATTGAGTTTGGAGGGTCATGGGACCATTTTTTGCCACTGGTGGAGTTTCCTTATAACAACAGCTACCAGTCCAGCATTCAGATCGCGCCGTATGATGCCTTATATGGTAGGAGATGCAGATCCCCGGTGGGTTGGTTGAGCCGGGCGAGGCCAGATTATTGGGCACAGAGATGGTTCAGGACGCGATGGACAAAGTCAAGGTGATTCAGGATAGACTGCGTGTAGCCCAGTCCAGACAGAAGAGTTATACGGATAAGAAGGTTCGCGATGTGGCATTTATGGTCGGCGAGCGGGTTCTACTTCGGGTCTCGCCTATGAAGGGCGTCATGAGGTTTGGAAAGAAAAGCAAGTTGAGTCCGAGATTTATTGGGCCTTTTGAAATATTGAGGCGAGTTGGGGAGGTTGCTTATGAGTTTGCCTTACCTCCCAGCCTAGCCGGGGTTCATCCGATATTTCATGTTTCGATGCTCCGGAGATATCATGGTGACCTGTTGCACATATTGGATTTCAGTTCAGTCCAGCTGGACAAGGATCTATCTTATGTTGAGGAGCCAGTGGCCATTTTGGACAGACAGATCAGAAAGTTGAGGTCAAAGAACATCGATTCGGTGAAGGTCCAGTGGCAGGATCAGTCGGCCGAGGAGGTGACTTAGGAGACCGAGCAGGATATGCGCAACCAGTACCCTCATCTTTTTGCTACTTCAGGTATGTTTTCTATACTCAATCAAGGACGAATGAATGTTTAAGTGTAGGAGGATGTAACGACCCGGCCGGTCGTTTTTGGAATTTACGCCCCAATCCCCCATTTACTGCTTTCCCTAAGTTCATTTCTGCTATTTTGGTTTGTCGGGACGCTCGGTTCTAGGATTCGGAGTGTTTTGGGACACTTAGTCCCTAAACGAGAGCTTAAGAGTTGAAAAAATGGTCCGTATTCGGAGCAGTGTGAAAACAACCTCGGAATGGAAATCTGATGGTTCTGTTAGCTCCGTTAGGTGATTTCGAGGTTGGGATCGTGTTCAGAATGTAATTTGGAGGTCCGTAGCTCATTTAGGCTTGAAATGCCGAAGTTTGGAATTTTTGAAGTTCCGGTCCGATAGTGAATTTTTGATCCGAAGGTTGGTTCGGTATTCCGGAAGTTTCTATAGCTTCGTCATTTCATTTTGGATGTGCATGCAAAATTTCAGGTCATTCGGACAAGTTTTGGATAGGTTTTTGATTGAAAGTGTGTTTGGTTAGAATTTGAAGTTCATAGGCTTGAATCTTTGATTAATTCGTGTTTCCGGCGTTGTTTTAGGTGGTTTAAGGATTTGAGCAAGTTTGAATGATGTTATGGGATATGTC